>JBBPBR010000755.1:59924-235254 GCA_037974775.1 Cicer pinnatifidum
TAACGAATCTTGTGCATCCAATAGGTGTGTTTGTGTCATTGGATGAACATTTAGGTCATTTTCGTCCTCCCTAGGCTTATTCTTGTCCAATTAGGGTTTTTAACCAATCTTGTGTTTCCAATAGGTGTGTTTGTGTCATTTGATGAACATTTAGGTCATTTTCGTCCTCCCAAGGCTTATTCTTGTCCAATTAGGGTTTTAAGCAATCTTGTGCATCCAATGACACAAATGATGTTATTGGATGCACAAGATTGCTTAAAAACCCTAATTGGACAAGAATAAACCTAGGGAGCACAAAAATGACTTAAATGTTCATCCAATGACACAAACGCACCTATTGGATTCACAAGATTGGTTAAAAACCCTAATTGGACAAGAATAAGACTAGGGAGGACGAAAATGACCTAAATGTTCATCCAATGACACAAATGAACTTATTGGATGCACAAGATAGCTTAAAAACCCTAATTGGACAAGAATAAACCTAGGGAGGATGTAAATGACCTAAATTTACATCCAATGACACAAATGAACTTATTGGGTGCACAAGATTGGTTAAAACCCCTAATTGGACAAGAATAAGTCTAGGGAGGATGAAAATGACTGAAATGTTCATCCAATGACACAAACACATCTATTGGATGCACAAGATTGGTTAAAAACCCTAATTGGACAAGAATAAGCTTAGGGAGGACGAAAATGACTTAAATGTTAATCCAATGACACAAATGAACTTATTGGATGCACAAGATTGGTTAAAAACCCTAATTGGACAAGAATAAGCCTAGGGTGGACGAAAATGACCTAAATGTTCATCCAATGACACAAATGAACTTATTGGATGCACAAGATTCGTTAAAAACCCTAATTGGACAAGAATAAGCCTAGGGAGGACGAAAATGACCTAAATGTTCATCCAATGACACAAACACACCTATTGGATGCACAAGATTGGTTAAAAACCCTAATTGGACAAGAATAAGCCTAGGGAGGACGAAAATGACCTAAATGTTCATCTAATGACACAAACACACCTATTGGATGCACAAGATTGGTTAAAAACCTTAACTGGACAAGAATAAGCCTTGGGAGGACGAAAATGACCTAAATATTCATCCAATGACACAAATGAACTTATTAGATGCACAAGATTGGTTAAAAACCCTACTTGGACAAGAATAAGCCTAAGGTGGACGAAAATGACCTAAATGTTCATCCAATGACACAAATGAACTTATTGGATGCACAAGATTTCTTAAAACCCTAATTGGACAAGAATAAGCCTAGGGAGGACGAAAATGACCTAAATGTTCATCCAATGACACAAACACACCTATTGGATGCACAAGATGGGTTAAAAACCCTAATTGGACAAGAATAAGCCTAGGGAGGACGAAAATGACTTAAATGTTCATCCAATGACACAAACACACCTATTGGATGCACAAGATTGGTTAAAAACCCTAACTGGACAAGAATAAGCCTAGGGAGGACAAAAATGACTTAAATCTTAATCCAATGACACAAATGAACTTATTGGATGCACAAGATTGCTTAAAACCCTAATTGGACAAGAATAAGCCTAGGGAGGACGAAAATAACCTAAATGTTCATCAAATGACACAAACACACCTATTGGATGCATAAGATTGGTTAAAAACCCTAATTGGACAAGAATAAGCCTAGGGTGGACGAAAATGACCTAAATGTTCATCGAATGACACAAACACACCGATTGGATGCACAAGATTCGTTAGAAACCCTAATTGGACAAGAATAAGCCTAGGGAGGACAAAAATGACCTAAATGTGCATCCAATGACACAAACACACACATTGATTGCACAAGAATGCTTTAAACCCTTATTGGACAAGAATAAGACTAGGGAGGACAAAAATGACCTAAATGTTCATCCAATGATACAATCACACATATTGAATGCACAAGATTGGTTAAAAACCCTAATTGGACAAGAATAAGCCTAGGGAGGACGAAAATGACCTAAATGTACATCCAATGACACAAATGAACTTATTGGATGCACAAGATTTGTTAAAACCCCTAATTGGACAAGAATAAGTCTAGGGAGGATGAAAATGACTTAAATGTTCATCCAATGACACAAACACATCTATTGGATGCACAAGATTGGTTAAAAACCCTAATTGGACAAGAATAAGCCTAGGGAGGACGAAAATGACCTAAATGTTCATCCAATGACACAAACACACCTATTGGATGCACAAGATTGGTTAAAAACCCTAATTGGACAAGAATAAGCCTAGGGAGGACGAAAATGACCTAAATGTTCATCCAATGACACAAATGAACTTATTGGATGCACAAGATTGCTTAAAAACCCTAATTGGATAAGAATACGCCAAGGGAGGACGAAAATGACCTAAATGTTCATCCAATGACACAAATGAACTTATTGGATGCACAAGATTGCTTAAAAACCCTAATTGGACAAGAATAAGCCTAGGGAGGACGAAAATGACCTAAATGTTCATCCAATGACACAAACACACCTATTGGATGCACAAGATTGGTTAAAAACCCTAATTGGACAAGAATAAGCCTAGGGAGGACGAAAATGACCTAAATGTTCATCTGATGACACAAACACACCTATTGGATGCACAAGATTGGTTAAAAACCCTAACTGGACAAGAATAAGCCTAGGGAGGACGAAAATCACCTAAATGTTCATCCAATGACACAAATGAACTTATTGGATGCACAAGATTGGTTAAAAACCCTAATTGGACAAGAATAAGCCTAGGGAGGACGAAAATGACCTAAATGTTCATCCAATGACACAAACACACCTATTTGATGCACAAGATTGGTTAGAAACCGTAATTGGACAAGAATAAGCCTAGGAAGGACGAAAATGACCTAAATGTTAATCCAATGACACAAATGTACTTATTGGATGCACAAGATTGGTAAAAAACCCTAATTGGACAAGAATAAGCCGAGGGAGGACGAAAATGACCTAAATGTTCATCCAATGACACAAACACACCTATTGGATGCACAAGATTGGTTAAAAACCCTAATTGGACAAGAATAAGCCTAGGGAGGACGAAAATGACCTAAATGTTCATCCAATGACACAAATGAACTTATTGGATGCACAAGATTGGTTAAAAACCCTAATTGGACAAGAATAAGCCTAGGGAGGACGAAAATGACCTAAATGTTCATCCAATGACACAAACACACCTATTTGATGCACAAGATTGGTTAGAAACCGTAATTGGACAAGAATAAGCCTAGGAAGGACGAAAATGACCTAAATGTTAATCCAATGACACAAATGAACTTATTGGATGCACAAGATTGGTAAAAAACCCTAATTGGACAAGAATAAGCCGAGGGAGGACGAAAATGACCTAAATGTTCATCCAATGACACAAACACACCTATTGGATGCACAAGATTGGTTAAAAACCCTAATTGGACAAGAATAAGCCTAGGGAGGACGAAAATGACCTAAATGTTCATCCAATGACACAAATGAACTTATTGGATGCACAAGATTGGTTAAAAACCCTAATTGGACAAGAATAAGCCTTGGGAGGACGAAAATGACCTAAATGTTCATCCAATGACATAAATGAACCTATTGGATGCACAAGATTGGTTTAAAACCCTAATTGGACAAGAATAAGCCTAGGGTGGACGAAAATGACCTAAATGTTTATCCAATGACACAAATGAACTTATTGGATGCACAAGATTGGTTAAAAACCCTAATTGGACAAGAATAAGCCTAGGGAGGACGAAAATGACCTAAATGTTCATCCAATGACACAAACGCACTTATTGGATGCACAAGATTGGTTAGAAACCCTAATTGGACAAGAATAAGCCTAGGGAGGACGAAAATGACCTAAATGTTCATCCAATGACACAAATGAACTTATTGGATGCACAAGATTGGTTAAAAACCCTAATTGGACAAGAATAAGCCTAGGGAGGACGAAAATGACCTAAATGTTCATCCAATGACACAAACACACCTATTTGATGCACAAGATTGGTTAGAAACCCTAATTGGACAAGAATAAGCCTAGGAAGGACGACAAAGACCTAAATGTTAATCCAATGACACAAATGAACATATTGGATGCACAAGATTGGTTAAAAACCCTAATTGGACAAGAATAAGCCTAGGGAGGACGAAAATGACCTAAATGTTCATCCAATGACACAAATGAACTTATTGGATGCATAAGATTAGTTAAAAACCCTAATTGGACAAGAATAAGCTTAGGGTGGACGAAAATGACCTAATTGTTCATCCAATGACACAAATGAACTTATTGGATGCACAAGATTGGTTAAAAACCCTAATTGGACAAGAATAAGACTAGGGAGGACGAAAATGACCTAAATGTTCATCCAATGACACAAACACACCTATTGAATGCACAAGATTGGTTAGAAACCCTAATCGGACAAGAATAAGCCTAGGAAGGACGAAAATGACCTAAATGTTAATCCAATGACACAAATGAACTTATTGGATGCACAAGATCGGTTTAAAACCCTAATTGGACAAGAATAAGCCTAGGGAGGACGAAAATGACCTAAATGTTCATCCAATGACACAAACACACCTATTGGATGCACAAGATTGGTTAAAAACCCTAATTGGACAAGAATAAGCCTAGGGAGGACGAAAATGACCTAAATGTTCATCCAATGACACAAACACACCTATTGGATGCACAAGATTGGTTAAAAACCCTAATTGGACAAGAATAAGCCTAGGGAGGACGAAAATGACCTAAATGTTCATCCAATGACACAAATGAACTTATGGGATGCACAAGATAGGTTAAAAACCCTAATTGGACAAGAATAAGCCTTGGGAGGACGAAAATGACCTAAATGTTCATCCAATGACACAAATGAACTTATTGGATGCACAAGATTGGTTAAAAACCCTAATTGGACAAGAATAAGCCTAGGGTGGATTAAAATGACCTAAATGTTCATCCAATGACACAAATGAACTTATTGGATGCACAAAATTGGTTAAAAACCCTAATTGGACAAGAATAAGCCTAGGGAGAACGAAAATGACCTAAATGTTCATCCAATGACACAAACACACCTATTGGATGCACAAGATTGGTTAAAAACCCTAATTGGACAAGAATAAGCCTAGGGAGGCAAAATGACCTAAATGTTAATCCAATGAAACAAATGAACTTATTGGATGCACAAGATTAGTTAAAAACCCTAATTGGACAAGAATAAGCGTAGGGAGGACGAAAATGACCTAAATGTTCATCCAATGACACAAACACTCCATTGGATGCACAAGATTGGTTAAAAACCCTAATTGGTCAAGAATAAGCCTAGGGAGGACGAAAATGACCTAAATATTCATCCAATGACACAAATGACCTTATTGGATGCACAAGATTGGTTAAAAACCGTAATTGGACAAAAATAAGCCTAGGCTGGACGAAATGACCTAATTGTTCATCCAATGACACAAATGAACTTATTGGATGTACAATATTGCTTAAAACCCTAATTGTACAAGAATAAGCCTAGGGAGGACGAAAATGACCTAAATGTTCATCCAATGACACAAACACACCTATTGGATGCACAAGATTGGTTAAAAACCCTAATTGGACAAGAATAAGCCTAGGGAGGACGAAAATGACCTAAATGTTCATCTAATGACACAAACACACCTATTGGATGCACAAGATTGGTTAAAAACCTTAACTGGACAAGAATAAGCCTTGGGAGGACGAAAATGACCTAAATATTCATCCAATGACACAAATGAACTTATTGGATGCACAAGATTTCTTAAAACCCTAATTGGACAAGAATAAGCCTAGGGAGGATGAAAATGACCTAAATGTTCATCCAATGACACAAACACACCTATTGGATGCACAAGATGGGTTAAAAACCCTAATTGGACAAGAATAAGCCTTGGGAGGACGAAAATGACCTAAATGTTCATCCAATGACACAAACACACCTATTGGATGCACAAGATTCGTTAGAAACCCTAATTGGACAAGAATAAACCTAGGGAGGATGAAATTGAGCTAAATGTGCATCCAATAACACAAATGATGTTATTGGATGCACAAGATTGCTTAAAAACCCTAATTGGACAAGAATAAGCCTAGGGAGGACGAAAATGACTTAAATGTTCATCCAATGACACAAACGCACCTATTGGTTGCACAAGATTGGTTAAAAACCCTAATTGGACAAGAATAAGACTAGGGAGGACGAAAATGACCTAAATGTTCATCCAATGACACAAATGAACTTATTGGATGCACAAGATAGCTTAAAAACCCTAATTGGACAAGAATAAACCTAGGGAGGATGAAAATGACCTAAATGTACATCCAATGACACAAATGAACTTATTGGATGCACAAAATTGGTTAAAACCCCTAATTGGACAAGAATAAGTCTAGGGAGGATGAAAATGACTTAAATGTTCATCCAATGACACAAACACATCTATTGGATGCACAAGATTGGTTAAAAACCCTAATTGGACAAGAATAAGCCTAGGGAGGACGAAAATGACCTAAATGTTCATCCAATGACACAAACACACCTATTGGATGCACAAAATTGCTTAAAACCCTAATTGGACAAGAATAAGCCTAGGGAGGACGAAAATAACCTAAATGTTCATCAAATGACACAAACACACCTATTGGATGCATAAGATTGGTTAAAAACCCTAATTGGACAAGAATAAGCCTAGGGTGGACGAAAATGACCTAAATGTTCATCGAATGACACAAACACACCGATTGGATGCACAAGATTCGTTAGAAACCCTAATTGGACAAGAATAAGCCTAGGGAGGACGAAAATGACCTAAATGTGCATCCAATGACACAAACACACACATTGATTGCACAAGAATGCTTAAAACCCTTATTGGACAAGAATAAGACTAGGGAGGACAAAAATGACCTAAATGTTCATCCAATGATACAATCACACATATTGAATGCACAAGATTGGTTAAAACCCCTAACTGGACAAGAATAAGCCTAGGGAGGACGAAAAATACCTAAATGTTCATCCAATGACACAAACACACCTATTGGATGCACTAGATTGGTTAAAAACCCTAATTGGACAAGAATAAGCCTAGGGAGGACGAAAATGACCTAAATGTTCATCTAATGACACAAACACACCTATTGGATGCACAAGATTGGTTAAAAACCTTAACTGGACAAGAATAAGCCTTGGGAGGACGAAAATGACCTAAATATTCATCCAATGACACAAATGAACTTATTAGATGCACAAGATTGGTTAAAAACCCTACTTGGACAAGAATAAGCCTAAGGTGGACGAAAATGACCTAAATGTTCATCCAATGACACAAATGAACTTATTGGATGCACAAGATTTCTTAAAACCCTAATTGGACAAGAATAAGCCTAGGGAGGACGAAAATGACCTAAATGTTCATCCAATGACACAAACACACCTATTGGATGCACAAGATGGGTTAAAAACCCTAATTGGACAAGAATAAGCCTAGGGAGGACGAAAATGACTTAAATGTTCATCCAATGACACAAACACACCTATTGGATGCACAAGATTGGTTAAAAACCCTAACTGGACAAGAATAAGCCTAGGGAGGACAAAAATGACTTAAATCTTAATCCAATGACACAAATGAACTTATTGGATGCACAAGATTGCTTAAAACCCTAATTGGACAAGAATAAGCCTAGGGAGGACGAAAATAACCTAAATGTTCATCAAATGACACAAACACACCTATTGGATGCATAAGATTGGTTAAAAACCCTAATTGGACAAGAATAAGCCTAGGGTGGACGAAAATGACCTAAATGTTCATCGAATGACACAAACACACCGATTGGATGCACAAGATTCGTTAGAAACCCTAATTGGACAAGAATAAGCCTAGGGAGGACGAAAATGACCTAAATGTGCATCCAATGACACAAACACACACATTGATTGCACAAGAATGCTTAAAACCCTTATTGGACAAGAATAAGACTAGGGAGGACAAAAATGACCTAAATGTTCATCCAATGATACAATCACACATATTGAATGCACAAGATTGGTTAAAAACCCTAATTGGACAAGAATAAACCTAGGGAGGATGAAAATGACCTAAATGTACATCCAATGACACAAATGAACTTATTGGATGCACAAAATTGGTTAAAACCCCTAATTGGACAAGAATAAGTCTAGGGAGGATGAAAATGACTTAAATGTTCATCCAATGACACAAACACATCTATTGGATGCACAAGATTGGTTAAAAACCCTAATTGGACAAGAATAAGTCTAGGGAGGACGAAAATGACCTAAATGTTCATCCAATGACACAAACACACCTATTGGATGCACAAAATTGCTTAAAACCCTAATTGGACAAGAATAAGCCTAGGGAGGACGAAAATAACCTAAATGTTCATCAAATGACACAAACACACCTATTGGATGCATAAGATTGGTTAAAAACCCTAATTGGACAAGAATAAGCCTAGGGTGGACGGAAATGACCTAAATGTTCATCGAATGACACAAACACACCGATTGGATGCACAAGATTCGTTAGAAACCCTATTTGGACAAGAATAAGCCTAGGGAGGACGAAAATGACCTAAATGTGCATCCAATGACACACACACACACATTGATTGCACAAGAATGCTTAAAACCCTTATTGGACAAGAATAAGACTAGGGAGGACAAAAATGACCTAAATGTTCATCCAATAATACAATCACACATATTGAATGCACAAGATTGGTTAAAAACCCTAATTGGACAAGAATAAGCCTAGGGAGGACGAAAATGACCTAAATGTTCATCCAATGACACAAACACACCTATTGGATGCACAAAATTGCTTAAAACCCTAATTGGACAAGAATAAGCCTAGGGAGGACGAAAATAACCTAAATGTTCATCAAATGACACAAACACACCTATTGGATGCATAAGATTGGTTAAAAACCCTAATTGGACAAGAATAAGCCTAGGGTGGACGAAAATGACCTAAATGTTCATCGAATGACACAAACACACCGATTGGATGCACAAGATTCGTTAGAAACCCTAATTGGACAAGAATAAGCCTAGGGAGGACGAAAATGACCTAAATGTGCATCCAATGACACAAACACACACATTGATTGCATAAGAATGCTTAAAACCCTTATTGGACAAGAATAAGACTAGGGAGGACAAAAATGACCTAAATGTTCATCCAATGATACAATCACACATATTGAATGCACAAGATTGGTTAAAAACCCTAATTGGACAAGAATAAGCCTAGGGAGGACGAAAATGACCTAAATGTTCATCCAATGACACAAACACACCTATTGGATGCACAAGATTGGTTAAAAACCCTAATTGGACAAGAATAAGTCTAGGGAGGACGAAAATGACCTAAATGTTCATCTAATGACACAAACACACCTATTGGATGCACAAGATTGGTTAAAAACCTTAACTGGACAAGAATAAGCATTGGGAGGACGAAAATGACCTAAATATTCATCCAATGACACAAATGAACTTATTAGATGCACAAGATTGGTTAAAAACCCTACTTGGACAAGAATAAGCCTAAGGTGGACGAAAATGACCTAAATGTTCATCCAATGACACAAACAAACTTATTGGATGCACAAGATTTCTTAAAACCCTAATTGGACAAGAATAAGCCTAGGGAGGACGAAAATGACCTAAATGTTCATCCAATGACACAAACACACCTATTGGATGCACAAGATGGGTTAAAAACCCTAATTGGACAAGAATAAGCCTTGGGAGGACGAAAATGACCTAAATGTTCATCCAATGACACAAACACACCTATTGGATGCACAAGATTCGTTAGAAACCCTAATTGGACAAGAATAAGCCTAGGGAGGACGAAATTGACCTAAATGTGCATCCAATAACACAAATGATGTTATTGGATGCACAAGATTGCTTAAAAACCCTAATTGGACAAGAATAAGCCTAGGGAGGACGGAAATGACTTAAATTTTCATCCAATGACACAAACGCACCTATTGGTTGCACAAGATTGGTTAAAAACCCTAATTGAACAAGAATAAGACTAGGGAGGACGAAAATGACCTAAATGTTCATCCAATGACACAAATGAACTTATTGGATGCACAAGATAGCTTAAAAACCCTAATTGGACAAGAATAAACCTAGGGAGGATGAAAATGGCCTAAATGTACATCCAATGACACAAATGAACTTATTGGATGCACAAAATTGGTTAAAACCCCTAATTGGACAAGAATAAGTCTAGGGAGGATGAAAATGACTTAAATGTTCATCCAATGACACTAACACATCTATTGGATGCACAAGATTGGTTAAAAACCCTAATTGGACAAGAATAAGCCTAGGGAGGACGAAAATGACCTAAATGTTCATCCAATGACACAAACACACCTATTGGATGCACAAGATGGGTTAAAAACCCTAATTGGACAAGAATAAGCCTAGGGAGGACGAAAATGACTTAAATGTTCATCCAATGACACAAACACACCTATTGGATGCACAAGATTGGTTAAAAACCCTAACTGGACAAGAATAAGCCTAGGGAGGACAAAAATGACTTAAATCTTAATCCAATGACATAAATGAACTTATTGGATGCACAAGATTGCTTAAAACCCTAATTGGACAAGAATAAGCCTAGGGAGGACGAAAATAACCTAAATGTTCATCAAATGACACAAACACACCTATTGGAAGCATAAGATTGGTTAAAAACCCTAATTGGACAAGAATAAGCCTAGGGTGGACGAAAATGACCTAAATGTTCATCGAATGACACAAACACACCGATTGGATGCACAAGATTCGTTAGAAACCCTAATTGGACAAGAATAAGCCTAAGGAGGACGAAAATGACCTAAATGTGCATCCAATGACACAAACACACACATTGATTGCATAAGAATGCTTAAAACCCTTATTGGACAAGAATAAGACTAGGGAGGACAAAAATGACCTAAATGTTCACCCAATGATACAATCACACATATTGAATGCACAAGATTGGTTAAAAACCCTAATTGGACAAGAATAAGCCTAGGGAGGACGAAAATGACCTAAATGTTCATCCAATGACACCAATGAGCTTTTTGGATGCACAAGATAGCTTAAAAACCCTAATTGGACAAGAATAAGCCTAGGGAGGATGAAAATGACCAAAATGTACATCCAATGACACAAATGAACTTATTGGAGGCACAAGATTGGTTAGAAACCCTAATTGGACAAGAATAAGCCTAGGGAGGACGAAAATGACCTAAATGTTCATCCAATGACACAAACACACCTATTGGATGCACAAGATAGCTTAAAAACCCTAATTGGACAAGAATAAGCCTAGGGAGGACGAAAATGACCTAAATGTTCATCCAATGACACAAATGAACTTATTAGATGCACAAGATTGGTTAAAAACCCTAATTGGACAAGAATAAGCCTAGGGAGGATGAAAATGACCTAAATGTTCATCCAATGACACAAACGCACCTATTGGATGCACAAGATTGGTTAAAAACCCTAATTGGACAAGAATAAGCCTAAGGTGGACGAAAATGACCTAAATGTTCATCCAATGACACAAATGAACTTATTGGATGCACAAGATTGCTTAAAAACCCTAATTGGACAAGAATAAGCCTTGGGAGGACGAAAATGACCTAAATGTTCATCCAATGACACAAATACACCTATTGGATGCACAAGATAGCTTAAAAACCCTAATTGGACAAGAATAAGCCTAGGGAGGACGAAAATGACCTAAATGTTCATCCAATGACACAAATGAACTTATTGGATGCACAAGATTGGTTAAAAACCCTAATTGGACAAGAATAAGCCTAGGGAGGACGAAAATGACCTAAATGTTCATCCAATGACACAAATGAACTTATTGGATGCACAAGATTGGTTAAAAACCCTAATTGGACAAGAATAAGCCTAGGGAGGACGAAAATGACCTAAATGTGCCTCCTATGACACAAATGAACTTATTGGATGCACAAGATTGGTTAAAAACCCTAATTGGACAAGAATAAGCCTAGGGAGGACGAAAATGACCTAAATGTTCGTCCAGTGACACAAACACACCTATTGGATGCACAAGATTGCATAAAATCCCTAATTGGACAAGAATAAGACTAGGGAGGATGAAAATGACCTAAATGTTCCTCCAATGACACAAACACACCTATTGGATGCACAAGATTGCATAAAAACCCTAATTGGACAAGAATAAGACTAGGGAGGACGAAAATGACCTAAATGTTCATCCAATGAGACAAATGAACTTATTGGATGCACAAGATTGGTTAAAAACCCTAATTGGACGAGAATAAGTCTAGGGAGGATGAAAATGACCTAAATGTTCGTCCAATGACACAAACACACATATTGGATGCACAAGATTGCATCTAAACCCTAATTGGACAAGAATAAGACTAGGGAGGACGAAAATGACCTAAATGTTCCTCCAATGACACAAACACACCTATTGGATGCACAAGATTGCATAAAAACCCTAATTGGACAAGAATAAGACTAGGGAGGACGAAAATGACCTAAATGTTCGTCCAAGGACACAAACACACCTATTGGATGCACAAGATTGCATCAAAACCCTAATTGGAAAAGAATAAGCCTAGGGAGGACGAAAATGACCAAAATGTTCATCCAATGACACAAATGAACTTATTGGATGCACAAGATTGGTTAAAAACCCTAATTGGACAAGAATAAGCCTAGGGAGGACGAAAATGACCTAAATGTTCATCCAATGACACAAATGAACTTATTGGATGCACAAGATTGGTTAAAAACCCTAATTGGACAAGAATAAGCCTAGGGAGGACGAAAATGACCTAAATGTTCATCCAATGTCACAAATGAACTTATTGGATGCTCAAGATTGGTTAAAAACCCTAATTGGACAAGAATAAGCCTAGGGAGGAAGAAAATGACCTAAATGTTGATCCAATGACACAAATGAACTTATTGGATGCACAAGATTGGTTAAAAACCCTAATTGGACCAGAATAAGCCTAGGGAGGACGAAAATGACCTAAATGTTCATCCAATGACACAAATGAACTTATTGGATGCACAAGATTGGTTAAAAACCCTAATTGGACAAGAATAAGCCTAGGGAGGACGAAAATGACCTAAATGTTCATCCAATGACACAAATGAACTTATTGGATGCACAAGATTGGTTAAAAACCCTAATTGGACAAGAATAAGCCTAGGGAGGACGAAAATGACCTAAATGTTCATCCAATGACACAAATATACTTATTGGATGCACAAGATTGGTTAAAAACCCTAATTGGACAAGAATAAGCCTAGGGAGGACGTAAATGACCTAAATGATCCACCAATGACACAAATGAACTTATTGGATGCACAAGGTTGGTTAAAAACCCTAATTGGACAAGAATAAGCCTAGGGAGGACGAAAATGACCTAAATGTTCAACCAATGACACAAATGAACTTATTGGATGCACAAGGTTAGTTAAAAACCCTAATTAAACAAGAATAAGCCTAGGGAGGACGAAAATGACCTAAATGTTCATCCAATGACACAAATGAACTTATTGGATGCACAAGATTGGTTAAAAACCCTAATTGGACAAGAATAAGCCTAGGGAGGACGAAAATGACCGAAATGTTCATCCAATGACACAAATGAACTTATTGGATGCACAAGATTGCTTAAAAACCCTAATTGGACAAGAATAAGCCTAGGGAGGACGAAAATGACCTAAATGTTCATCCAATGACACAAATGAACATATTGGATGCACAAGATTGCTTAAAAACCCTAATTGGACAAGAATAAGCCTAGGGAGCACGAAAATGACCTAATTGTTCCTCCAATGACACAAATACACCTATTGGATGCAAAAGATTGGTTAGAAACCCTAATTTGACAAGAATAAGCCTAGGGAGGACGAAAATGACCTAAATGTTCATCCAATGACACAAACACACCTATTGGATGCACAAGATTGGTTAAAAACCCTAATTGGACAAGAATAAGCCTAGGGAGGACGAAAATGACCTAAATGTTCATCTAATGACACAAACACACCTATTGGATGTATAAGATTTGTTAAAAACCCTAATTGGACAAGAATAAGCCTAGGGAGGACGAAAACGACCTAAATGTTAATCCAATGGCACAAACACACCTATTGGATGCACAAGATTGGTTAAAAACCCTAATTGGACAAGAATAAGCCTAGGGAGGACGAAAATGACCTAAATGTTCATCCAATGACACAAACACACCTATTGGATGCACAAGATTGGTTAAAAACCCTAATTGGACAAGAATAAGCCTAGGGAGGACGAAAATGACCTAAATGTTCATCCAATGACACATATGAACTTATTGGATGCACAAGATTGCTTAAAAACCCTAATTGGACAAGAATAAGCCTAGGGAGGACGAAAATGACCTAAATGTTCATCCAATGACACAAATGAACTTATTGGATGCACAAGATTGGTTAAAAACACTAATTGGACAAGAATAAGCCTTGGGAGAACGAAAATGACCTAAATGTTCATCCAATGACACAAATGAACTTATTGGATGCACAAGATTGGTTGAAAACCCTAATTGGACAAGAATAAGCCTAGGGAGGACGAAAATGACCTAAATGTTCATCCAATGACACAAATGAACTTATTGGATGCACAAGATTGGTTAAAAACCCTAATTGGACAAGAATAAGCCTAGGGAGGACGAAAATGACCTAAATGTTCATCCAATGACACAAATGAACTTATTGGATGCACAAGATTGGTTAAAAACCCTAATTGAACAACAATAAGCCTAGGGAGGACGAAAATGACCTAAATGTTCATCCAATGACACAAACGCACCTATTGGGTGCACAAGATTGGCTTAAAACCCTAATAGGACAAGAATAAGACTTGGGAGGACGAAAATGACCTAAATGTTCATCCAATGACACAAACACACCTATTGGATGCACAAGATTGGTTAAAAACCCTAATTGGACAACAATAAGCCTAGGGAGGATGAAAATGACCTAAATGTTCATCTAATGACACAAACACACCTATTGGATGCACAAGATTGGTTAAAAACCCTAATTGCACAAAACTAAGCCTAGGGAGGACGAAAATAACCTAAATGTTCATCCAATGACACAAATACACCTATTGGATGCACAAGATTGGTTAGAAACCCTAATTGAACAAGAATAAGCCTAGGGAGGACGAAAATGACTTAAATCTTAATCCAATGACACAAATGAACTTATTGGATGCACAAGATTGCTTAAAACCCTAATTGGACAAGAATAAGACTAGGGAGGACGAAAATGACCTAAATTTTCATCCAATGACACAAACACACCTATTGGATGCACAAGATTGGTTAAAAACCCTAATTGGACAACAATAAGCCTAGGGAGGATGAAAATGACCTAAATGTTCATCTAATGACACAAACACACCTATTGGATGCACAAGATTGGTTAAAAACCCTAATTGCACAAAACTAAGCCTAGTGAGGACGAAAATAACCTAAATGTTCATCCAATGACACAAATGAACTTATTGGATTGACAAGATTGCTTAAAAACCCTAATTGGACAAGAATAAGCCTAGGGAGGACGAAAATGACCTAAATGTTCATCCAATGACACAAATGAACTTATTGGATGCACAAGATTGGTTAAAAACCCTAATTGGACAAGAATAAGCCTTGGGAGGACGAAAATGACCTAAATGTTCATCCAATGACACAAATGAACTTATTGGATTCAAAAGATTGCTTAAAACCCTAATTGGACAAGAATAAGACTAGGGAGGACGAAAATGACCTAAATGTTCATCCAATGACACCAACACACCTATTGGATGCACAAGATTGGTTAAAAACCCTAATTGGACAAGAATAAGCCTAGGGAGGACGAAAATGACTTAAATCTTAAGCCAATGACACAAATGAACTTATTGGATGCACAGGATTGCTTAAAACCCTAATTGGATAAGAATAAGCCTTGGGAGGACGAAAATGACCTAAATGTTCATCAAATGACACAAACACACCTATTGGATGCACAAGATTGGCTTAAAACCCTAATTGGACAAGAATAAGACTAGGGAGGACGAAAATGACCTAAATGTTCATCCAATGACACAAATGAACTTATTGGATGCACAAGATTGCTTAAAACACTAATTGGACAAGAATAAGACTAGGGAGGACGAAAATGAACTAAATGTTCATCCAATGACACAAACACACCTATTGGATGCACAAGATTGGTTAGAAACCCTAATTGGACAAGAATAAGCCTAGGGAGGACGAAAATGACCTAAATGTTCATCCAATGACACAAATGAACTTATTGGATGCACAAGATTGCTTAAAAACCCTAATTGGACAAGAATAAGCCTAGAGAGGACGAAAATGACCTAAATGTTCATCCAATGACGCAAATGAACTTATTGGATGCACAAGATTGGTTAAAAACCCTAATTGGACAAGAATAAGCCTTGGGAGGACGAAAATGACCTAAATGATCATCCAATGACACAAATGAACTTATTGGATGCACAAGATTGGTTAAAAACCCTAATTGGACAAGAATAAGCCTAGGGTGGACGAAAATGACCTAAATATTCATCCAATGACACAAACACACCTATTGGATGCACAAAATTGGTTAAAAACCCTAATTGGACAAGAATAAGCCTAGGGAGGACGAAAATGACCTAAATGTTCATCCAATGACACCAACACACCTATTGGATGCACAAGATTGGTTAAAAACCTTAACTGGACAAGAATAAGCCTAGGGAGGGCGAAAATGACTTAAATCTTAATCCAATGACACAAATGAACTTATTGGATGCACAAGATTGCTTAAAACCCTAATTGGACAAGAATAAGCCTTGGGAGGACGAAAATGACCTAAATGTTCATCAAATGACACAAACACACCTATTGGATGCACAAGATTGGTTAAAAACCCAAATTGGACAAGAATAAGCCTAGGGAGGACGAAAATGACCTAAATGTTCATCGAATGACACAAACACTCCGATTGGATGCACAAGAATCGTTAGAAACCCTAATTGGACAAGAATAAGCCTAAGGTTGACGAAAATGACCTAAATGTGCATCCAATGACACAAACACACACATTGATTGCACAAGAATGCTTAAAACCCTAATTGGACAAGAATAAGACTATGGAGGACGAAAATGACCTAAATGTTCATCCAATGACACAATCACACCTATTGAATGCACAAGATTGGTTAAAAACCCTAATTGGACAAGAATAAGCCTTGGGAGGATGAAAATGACTTAAATGTTAATCCAATGACACAAATGAAGTTATTGGATGCACAAGATTGCTTAAAAACCCTAATTGGACAAGAATAAGCCTATGGAGGACGAAAATGACTTAAATGTTCATCCAATGACACAAACGCACCTATTGGATGCACAAGATTGGTTAAAAACCCTAATTGGACAAGAATAAGCCTAGGGAGGACGAAAATGACCTAAATGTTCATCCAATGACACAAACACACCTATTGGATGCACAAGATAGCTTAAAAACCCTAATTGGACAAGAATAAGCCTAGGGAGGACGAAAATGACTTAAATGTTCATCCAATGACACAAACACACCTATTGGACGCACAAGATTGGTTAAAACCCCTAACTGGACAAGAATAAGCCTAGGGAGGACGAAAATGACTTAAATCTTAATCCAATGACACAAATGAACTTATTGGATGCACAAGATTGCTTAAAACCCTATTTGGACAAGAATAAGCCTTGGGAGGACGAAAATGACCTAAATGTTCATCAAATGACACAAACACACCTATTGGATGCATAAGATTGGTTAAAAACCCTAATTGGACAAGAATAAGCCTAGGGTGGACGAAAATGACCTAAATGTTCATCGAATGACACAAACACACCTATTGGATGCACAATATTCGTTAGAAACCCTAATTGGACAAGAATAAGCCTAGGGAAGACGAAAATGACCTAAATGTGCATCCAATGACACAAACACACACATTGATTGCACAAGAATGCTTAAAACCCTAATTGGACAAGAATAAGACTATGGAGGACAAAAATGACCTAAATGTTCATCCAATGATACAATCTCATCTATTGAATGCACAAGATTTGTTAAAAACCCTAATTGGACAAGAATAAGCCTAGGGAGGACGAAAATGACCTAAATGTTCATCCAATGACACCAATGAACTTATTGGATGCACAAGATAGCTTAAAAACCCTAATTGGACAAGAATAAGGCTAGGGAGGATGAAAATGACCAAAATATACATCCAATGACACAAATGAACTTATTGGAGGCACAAGATTGGTTAAAAACCCTAATTGGACAAGAATAAGCCTAGGGAGGACGAAAATGACCTAAATGTTCATCCAATGACACAAACACACCTATTGGATGCACAAGATAGCTTAAAAACCCTAATTGGACAACAATAAGCCTAGGGAGGACGAAAATGACCTAAATGTTCATCCAATGACACAAATGAACTTATTGGATGCACAAGATTGGTTAAAAACCCTAATTGGACAAGAATAAGCCTAGGGAGGATGAAAATGACCTAAATGTTCATCCAATGACACAAACGCACCTATTGGATGCACAAGATTGGTTAAAAACCCGAATTGGACAAGAATAAGCCTAAGGTGGACGAAAATGACCTAAATGTTCATCCAATGACACAAACACACCTATTGGATGCACCAGATTGGTTAGAAACCCTAATTGGACAAGAATAAGCCTAGGGAGGACGAAAATGACCTAAATGTTCATCCAATGACACAAATGAACTTATTGGATGCACAAGATTGCTTAAAAACCCTAATTGGAGAAGAATAAGCCAAGAGAGGACGAAAATGACCTAAATGTTCATCCAATGACGCAAACACACCTATTGGATGCACAAGATTGGTTAAAAACCCAAATTGGACAAGACTAAGCCTAGGGAGGACGAAAATGACCTAAATGTTCATCCAATGACACAAACACACCTATTGGATGCACAAGAATCGTTAGAAACCCTAATTGGACAAGAATAAGACTAAGGTGGACGAAAATGACCTAAATGTGCATCCAATGACACAAACACACACATTGATTGCACAAGAATGCTTAAAACCATAATTGGACAAGAATAAGACTATGGAGGACGAAAATGACCTAAGTGTTCATCCAATGACACAATCACACCTATTGAATGCACAAGATTGGTAAAAAACCCTAATTGGACAAGAATAAGCCTTGGGAGGATGAAAATGACTTAAATGTTAATCCAATGACACAAATGAAGTTATTGGATGCACAAGATTGCTTAAAAACCCTAATTGGACAAGAATAAGCCTCGGGAGGATGAAAATGACCTAAATGTTCATCCAATGACACAAATGCACCTATTGGATGCACAAGATTGGTTAAAAACCCTAATTGGACAAGAATAAGCCTAAGGTGGACGAAAATGACCTAAATGTTCATCCAATGACACAAACACACCTATTGGATGCACAAGATTGGTTAGAAACCCTAATTGGACAAGAATAAGCCTAGGGAGGACGAAAATGACCTAAATGTTCATCCAATGACACAAATGAACTTATTGGATGCACAAGATTGCTTAAAAACCCTAATTGGACAAGAATAAGCCTAGAGAGGACGAAAATGACCTAAATGTTCATCCAATGACGCAAATGAACTTATTGGATGCACAAGATTGGTTAAAAACCCTAATTGGACAAGAATAAGCCTTGGGATGACGAAAATGACCTAAATGATCATCCAATGACACAAATGAACTTATTGGATGCACAAGATTGGTTAAAAACCCTAATTGGACAAGAATAAGCCTAGGGTGGACGAAAATGACCTAAATATTCATCCAATGACACAAACACACCTATTGGATGCACAAAATTGGTTAAAAACCCTAATTGGACAAGAATAAGCCTAGGGAGGACGAAAATGACCTAAATGTTCATCCAATGACACAAACACACCAATTGGATGCACAAGATTGGTTAAAAACCTTAACTGGACAAGAATAAGCCTAGGGAGGGCGAAAATGACTTAAATCTTAATCCAATGACACAAATGAACTTATTGGATGCACAAGATTGCTTAAAACCCTAATTGGACAAGAATAAGCCTTGGGAGGACGAAAATGACCTAAATGTTCATCAAATGACACAAACACACCTATTGGATGCACAAGATTGGTTAAAAACCCAAATTGGACAAGAATAAGCCTAGGGAGGACGAAAATGACCTAAATGTTCATCGAATGACACAAACACTCCGATTGGATGCACAAGAATCGTTAGAAACCCTAATTGGACAAGAATAAGACTAAGGTGGACGAAAATGACCTAAATGTGCATCCAATGACACAAACACACACATTGATTGCACAAGAATGCTTAAAACCCTAATTGGACAAGAATAAGACTATGGAGGACGAAAATTACCTAAGTGTTCATCCAATGACACAATCACACCTATTGAATGCACAAGATTGGTAAAAAACCCTAATTGGACAAGAATAAGCCTTGGGAGGATGAAAATGACTTAACTGTTAATCCAATGACACAAATGAAGTTATTGGATGCACAAGATTGCTTAAAAACCCTAATTGGACAAGAATAAGCCTATGGAGGACGAAAATGACTTAAATGTTCATCCAATGACACAAACGCACCTATTGGATGCACCAGATTGGTTAAAAACCCTAATTGGACAAGAATAAGCCTAGGGAGGACGAAAATGACTTAAATGTTAATCCAATGACACAAATGAACTTATTGGATGCACAAGATTGGTTAAAAACACTAATTGGACAAGAATAAGCCTAGGGTGGACGAAAATGACCTAAATGTTCATCCAATGACACAAATGAACTTATTGGATGCACAAGATTGGTTAAAAACCTTAATTGGACAAGAATAAGCCTAGGGAGGACGAAAATGACCTAAATGTTCATCCAATGACACAAACACACCTATTGGATGCACAAGATTGGTTAAAAACCCTAATTGGACAAGAATTAGCCTAGGGAGGACGAAAATGACCTAAATGTTCATCCAATGACACAAACACAGCTATTGGATGCACAAGATTGGTTAGAAACCCTAATTGGACAAGAATAAGCCTAGGGAGGACGATAATGACCTAAATGTTCATCCAATGACACAAATGAACTTATTGGATGCACAAGATTGCTTAAAAACCCTAATTGGACAAGAATAAGCCTAGGGAGGACGAAAATGACCTAAATGTTAATCCAATGACGCAAATGAACTTATTGGATGCACAAGATTGGTTAAAAACCCTAATTGGACAAGAATAAGCCTTGGGAGGACTAAAATGACCTTAATGTTCATCCAATGACACAAATGAACTTATTGGATGCACAAGATTGGTTAAAAACCCTACTTGGACAAGAATAAGCCTAGGGTGGACGATCATGACCTAAATGTTCATCCAATGACACAAACACACCTATTGGATGCACAAGATTGGTTAAAAACCCTAATTGGACAAGAATATGCCTAGGGACGATGAAAATGACCTAAATGTTCATCCAATGACACAAATGAACTTATTGGATGCACAAGATTGGTTAAAAACCCTAATTGGACAAGAATAAGCCTTGGGAGGACGAAAATGACCTAAATATTCATCCAATGACACAAATGAACTTATTGGATGCACAAGATTGGTTAAAAACCCTAATTGGACAAGAATAAGCCTAGGGTGGACGAAAATGACCTAAATGTTCATCCAATGACACAAACACACCTATTGGATGCACAAGATTGGTTAGAAACCCTAATTGGACAAGAATATGCCTAGGGAGGACGAAAATGACCTAAATGTTCATCCAATGACACAAACACACCTATTGGATGCACAAGATTGGTTAAACACCCTAATTGGACAAGAATAAGCATAGGGAGGACGAAAATGACCTAAATGTTCATCAAATGACACAAACACACCTATTGGATGCACCAGATTGGTTAGAAACCCTAATTGCAAAAGAATATGCCTTGGGAGGACGAAAATGACCTAAATGTTCATCCAATGACACAAATGAACTTATTGGATGCACAAGATTGGTTAAAAACCCTAATTGGACAAGAATAAGCCTAGGGAGGACGAAAATGACCTAAATGTTCATCCAATGACACAAACACACCTATTGGATGCCCAAGATTGGTTAAAAACCCTAATTGGACAAGAATAAGCCTAAGGTGGACGAAAATGACCTAAATGTTCATCGAATGACACAAATGAACTTATTGGATGCACAAGATTGGTTAAAAACCCTAATTGGACAAGAATAAGCCTAGGGAGGACGAAAATGACCTAAATGTTCATCCAATGACACAAACACACCTATTGGATGCACAAGATGGGTTAAAAACCCTAATTGGACAAGAATAAGCCTAGGGAGGACGAAAATGACTTAAATGTTCATCCAATGACACAAACACATCTATTGGATGCACAAGATTGGTTAAAAACCCTAACTGGACAAGAATAAGCCTAAGGAGGACGAAAATGACTTAAATCTTAATCCAATGACACAAATGAACTTATTGGATGCACAAGATTGCTTAAAACCCTAATTGGACAAGAATAAGCCTTGGGAGGACGAAAATGACCTAAATGTTCATCAAATGACACAAACACACCTATTGGATGCACAAGATTGGTTAAAAACCCAAATTGGACAAGAATAAGCCTAGGGAGGACGAAAATGACCTAAATGTTCATCGAATGACACAAACACACCTATTGGATGCACAAGATTCGTTAGAAACCCTAATTGGACTAGAATAAGCCTAGGGAGGACGAAATTGACCTAAATGTGCATCCAATGACACAAACACACACATTGATTGCACAAGAATGCTTAAAACCCTAATTGGACAAGAATAAGACTAGGGAGGACGAAAATGACCTAAATGTTCATCCAATGACACAAACACACCTATTGAATGCACAAGATTGGTTAAAAACCATAATTGGACAAGAATAAGCCTTGGGAGGACGAAAATGACTTAAATGTTATTCCAATGACACAAATGAAGTTATTGGATGCACAAGATTGCTTAAAAACCCTAATTGCACAAGAATAAGTCTAAGGAGGACGAAAATGACTTAAATGTTCATCCAATGACACAAACGCACCTATTGGATGCACAAGATTGGTTAAAAACCCTAATTGGACAAGAATAAGCCTAGGGAGGACGAAAATGACCTAAATGTTCATCCAATGACACAAACACACCTATTGGATGCACAAGATTGGTTAAAAACCCTAATTGGACAAGAATAAGCCTAAGGTGGACGAAAATGACCTAAATGTTCATCCAATGACACAAATGAACTTATTGGATGCACAAGATTGGTTAAAAACCCTAATTGGACAAGAATAAGCCTTGGGAGGACGAAAATGACCTAAATGTTCATCCAATGACACAAATGAACTTATTGGATGCACAAGATTGGTTAAAAACCCTAATTGGACAAGAATAAGCCTAGGGTGGACGAAAATGACCTAAATGTTCATCCAAGGACACAAATGAACTTATTGGATGCATAATATTGGTTAAAAGCCCTAATTGGACAAGAATAAGCCTATGGAGAACGAAAATGACCTAAATGTTCATCCAATGACACAAACACACCTATTGGATGCACAAGATTGGTTAAAAACCCTAATTGGACAAGAATAAGCCTAGGGAGGACGAAAATGACCTAAATGTTCATCCAATGACCCAAATGAACTTATTGGATGCACAAGATTGGTTAAAAACCCTAATTGGACAAGAATAAGCCTTGGGAGGACGAAAATGACCTAAATGTTCATCCAATGACACAAATGAACTTATTGGATGCACAAGATTGGTTAAACACCCTAATTGGACAAGAATAAGCCTAGGGTGGATGAAAATGACCTAAATGTTCATCCAATGACACAAATGAAATTATTGGATGCACAAGATTGGTTAAAACCCCTAATTGGACAAGAATAAGCCTAGGGAGGACGAAAATGACCTAAATGTTCATCCAATGACACAAACACACCTATTGGATGCACAAGATAGGTTAGAAACCCTAATTGAACAAGAATAAGCCTAGGGAGGACGAAAATGACCTAAATGTTCATCCAATTACACAAATGAACTTATTGGATGCACAAGATTGCTTAAAAACCCTAATTGGACAAGAATAAGCCTAGGGAGGACGAAAATGACCTAAATGTTCATCCAATGACACAAATGAACTTATTGGATGCACAAGATTGGTTAAAAACCCTAATTGGACAAGAATAAGCCTAGGGAGGACGAAAATGACCTAAATGTTCATCCAATGACACAAACACACCTATTGGATGCACAAGATTGGTTAGAAACCCTAATTGGACAAGAATAAGCCTAGGGAGGACGAAAATGACCTAAATGTTCATCCAATGACACAAACACACCTATTGGATGCACAAGACTGGTTAAAAACCCTAGTTGGACAAGAATAAGCTTTGGGAGGATGAAAATGACATAAATGTTCATCCAATGACAAAAATGAACTTATTGGATGCACAAGATTAGTTAAAAACACTAATTGGACAAGAATAAGCCTAGGGTGGACGAAAATGACCTAAATGTTCATCCAATGACACAAATGAACTTATTGGATGCACAAGATTGGTTAAAAACCCTAATTGGACAAGAATAAGCCTAGGGAGGACGAAAATGACCTAAATGTTCATCCAATGACACAAATGAACTTATTGGATGCACAAGATTGGTTAAAAACCCTAATTGGACAAGAATAAGCATAAGGAGGACGAAAATGACCTAAATGTTCATCCAATGACACAAACCCACATATTGGATGCACAAGATTGCATAAAACCCTAATTGGACAAGAATAAGACTAGGGAGGACGAAAATGACCTAAATGTTCCTCCAATGACACAAACACACCTATTGGATGCACAAGATTGCATAAAAACCCTAATTGGACAAGAATAAGCCTAGGGAGGACGAAAATGACCTAAATGTTCATCCAATGACACAAATAAACATATTGGATGCACAAGATTGGTTAAAAACCCTAATTGGACAAGAATAAGACTAGTGAGGACGAAAATGACCTAAATGTTCATCCAATGACACAAATGAACTTATTGGATGCACAAGATTGGTTAAAAACCCTAATTGGACAAGAATAAGCCTAGGGAGGACGAAAATGACCTAAATGTTCATCCAATGACACAAATGAACTTATTGGATGCACAAGATTGGTTAAAAACCCTAATTGGACAAGAATAAGCCTAGGGAGGATGAAAATGACCTAAATGTTCATCCAATGACACAAACGCACCTATTGGATGCACAAGATTGGTTAAAAATCCTAATTGGACAAGAATAAGCCTAGGGAGGACGAAAATGACCTAAATGTTCATCCAATGACACAAATGAACTTATTGGATGCACAAGATTGGTTAAAAACCCTAATTGGACAAGAATAAGCCTAGGGAGGATGAAAATGACCTAAATGTTCATCCAATGACACAAACGCACCTATTGGATGCACAAGATTGGTTAAAAATCCTAATTGGACAAGAATAAGCCTAAGGTGGACGAAAATGACCTAAATGTTCATCCAATGACACAAACACACCTATTGGATGCACAAGATTGGTTAAAAACCCTAATTGGACAAGAATAAGCCTAAGGTGGACGAAAATGACCTAAATGTTCATCCAATGACACAAACACACCTATTGGATGCACTAGATTGGTTAGAAACCCTAATTGGACAAGAATAAGCCTAGGGAGGACGAAAATGACCTAAATGTTCATCCAATGACACAAATGAACTTATTGGATGCACAAGATTGGTTAAAAACCCTAATTGGACAAGAATAAGCCTAGGGAGGATGAAAATGACCTAAATGTTCATCCAATGACACAAACGCACCTATTGGATGCACAAGATTGGTTAAAAACCCTAATTGGACAAGAATAAGCCTAAGGTGGACGAAAATGACCTAAATGTTCATCCAATGACACAAACACACCTATTGGATGCACCAGATTGGTTAGAAACCCTAATTGGACAAGAATAAGCCTAGGGAGGACGAAAATGACCTAAATGTTCATCCAATGACACAAATGAACTTATTGGATGCACAAGATTGCTTAAAAACCCTAATTGGAGAAGAATAAGCCAAGAGAGGACGAAAATGACCTAAATGTTCATCCAATGACGCAAACACACCTATTGGATGCACAAGATTGGTTAAAAACCCAAATTGGACAAGAATAAGCCTAGGGAGGACGAAAATGACCTAAATGTTCATCCAATGACACAAACACACCTATTGGATGCACAAGAATCGTTAGAAACCCTAATTGGACAAGAATAAGACTAAGGTGGACGAAAATGACCTAAATGTGCATCCAATGACACAAACACACACATTGATTGCACAAGAATGCTTAAAACCCTAATTGGACAAGAATAAGACTATGGAGGACGAAAATGACCTAAGTGTTCATCCAATGACACAATCACACCTATTGAATGCACAAGATTGGTAAAAAACCCTAATTGGACAAGAATAAGCCTTGGGAGGATGAAAATGACTTAACTGTTAATCTAATGACACAAATGAAGTTATTGGATGCACAAGATTGCTTAAAAACCCTAATTGGACAAGAATAAGCCTATGGAGGACGAAAATGACTTAAATGTTCATCCAATGACACAAACGCACCTATTGGATGCACAAGATTGGTTAAAAACCCTAATTGGACAAGAATAAGCCTAGGGAGGACGAAAATGACTTAAATGTTAATCCAATGACACAAATGAACTTATTGGATGCACAAGATTGGTTAAAAACACTAATTGGACAAGAATAAGCCTAGGGTGGACGAAAATGACCTAAATGTTCATCCAATGACACAAATGAACTTATTGGATGCACAAGATTGGTTAAAAACCTTAATTGGACAAGAATAAGCCTAGGGAGGACGAAAATGTTCTAAATGTTCATCCAATGACACAAACACACCTATTGGATGCACAAGATTGGTTAAAAACCCTAATTGGACAAGAATAAGCCTAGGGAGGACGAAAATGACCTAAATGTTCATCCAATGACACAAACACACCTATTGGATGCACAAGATTGGTTAGAAACCCTAATTGGACAAGAATAAGCCTAGGGAGAACGATAATGACCTAAATGTTCATCCAATGACACAAATGAACTTATTGGATGCACAAGATTGCTTAAAAACCCTAATTGGACAAGAATAAGCCTAGGGAGGACGAAAATGACCTAAATGTTAATCCAATGACGCAAATGAACTTATTGGATGCACAAGATTGGTTAAAAACCCTAATTGGACAAGAATAAGCCTAGGGAGGACGAAAATGACCTTAATGTTCATCCAATGACACAAATGAACTTATTGGATGCACAAGATTGGTTAAAAACCCTAATTGGACAAGAATAAGCCTAGGGTGGACGAAAATGACCTAAATGTTCATCCAATGACACAAACACACCTATTGGATGCACAAGATTGGTTAAAAACCCTAATTGGACAAGAATAAGCCTAGGGAGGAGGAAAATGACCTAAATATTCATCCAATGACACAAATGAACTTATTGGATGCACAAGATTGGTTAAAAACCCTAATTGGACAAGAATAAGCCTAGGGAGGACGAAAATGACCTAAATGTTCATCCAATGACACAAACACACCTATTGGATGCACAAGATTGGTTAAAAACTCTAATTGGACAAGAATAAGCCTAGGGACGACGAAAATGACCTAAATGTTAATCCAATGACACAAATGAACTTATTGGATGCACAAGATTGGTTAAAAACCCTAATTGGACAAGAATAAGCCTAGGGAGGACGAAAATAACCTAAATGTTCATCCAATGACACAAACACACCTATTGGATGCACAAGATTGGTTGGAAACACTAATTGGACAAGAATAAGCCTAGGAAGGACGAAAATGACCTAAATGATAATCCAATGACACAAATGAACTTATTGGATGCACAAGATTGGTTAAAAACCCCAATTGGACAAGAATAAGCCTAGGGAGGACGAAAATGACCTAAATGTTCATCCAATGACACAAACACACCTATTGGATGCACAAGATTGGTTAGAAACCCTAATTGGACAAGAATAAGCCTAGGAAGGACGAAAATGACCTAAATGTTAATCCAATGACACAAATGAACTTATTGGATGCACAAGATTGGTTAAAAACCCTAATTGGACAAGAATAAGCCTAGGGAGGACGAAAATGACCTAAATGTTCATCCAATGACACAAACACACCTATTAGATGCATAAGATTGGTTAGAAACCCTAATTGGACAAGAATAAGCCTAGGAAGGACGAAAATGACCTAAATGTTCATTCAATGACACAAATGAACTTATTGGACGCACAAGATTGCTTAAAACCCTAATTGGACAAGAATAAGACTAGGGAGGACGAAAACGACCAAAATGTTCATCCAATGACACAAACACACCTATTGGATGCACAAGATTGGTTAGAAACCCTAATTGGACAAGAATAAGCCTAGGAAGGACGAAAATGACCTAAATGTTAATCCAATGACACAAATGAACTTATTGGATGCACAAGATTGGTTAAAAACCCTAATTGGACAAGAGTAAGCCTAGGGAGGACCAAAATGACCTAAATGTTCATCCAATGACACAAACACACCTATTGGATGCACAAGATTGGTAAGAAACCCTAATTGTTCAAGAATAAGCCTAGGAAGGACGAAAATGACCTAAATGTTAATCCAATGACACAAATGAACTTATTGGATGCACAAGATTGGTTAAAAACCCTAATTGGACAAGAATAAGCCTAGGGAGGACGAAAATGACCTAAATGTTCATCCAATGACACAAACACACCTATTGGATGCACAAGATTGGTTAGAAACCCTAATTGGACAAGAATAAGCCTAGGAAGGACGAAAATGACCTAAATGTTAATCCAATGACACAAATGAACTTATTGGATGCACAAGATTGCTTAACACCCTAATTGGACAAGAATAAGACTAGGGAGGACGAAAATGACCTAAATGTTCATCCAATGACACAAATGAACTTATTGGATGCACAAGATTGCTTAAAACCCTAATTGGACAAGAATAAGACTAGGGTGGACGAAAATGACCTAAATGTTCATCCAATGACACAAATGAACTTATTGGATGCACAAGATTGGTTAAAAACCCTAATTGGACAAGAATAAGCCTAGGGAGGACGAAAATGACCTAAATGTTCATCCAATGACACAAACACACCTATTGGATGCACAAGATTGGTTAAAACCCCTAATTGGACAAGAATAAGCCTAGGGTGGACGAAAATGACCTAAATGTTCATCCAATGACACAAATGAACTTATTGGATGCACAAGATTGGTTAAAAACCCTAATTGGACAAGAATAAGCCTAGGGAGGACGAAAATGACCTAAATGTTCATCCAATGACACAAACACACCTATTGGATGCACAAGATTGGATAAAAACCCTAATTGGACAAGAATATTCCTAAGGAGGACGAAAATGACCTAAATGTTCATCCAATGACACAAACACACCTATTGGATGCACAAGATTGGTTAAAAACCCTAACTGGACAAGAATAAGACTAGGGAGGACGAAAATGACTTAAATCTTAATTCAATGAAACAAATGAACTTATTGGATGCACAAGATTGCTTAAAACCCTAATTGGACAAGAATAAGCCTTGGGAGGACGAAAATGAGCTAAATGTTCATCAAATGACACAAACACACATATTGGATGCACAAGATTGGCTTAAAACCCTAATTGGACAAGAATAAGACTAGGGAGGACCAAAATGACCTAAATGTTCATCCAATGACACAAACACACCTATTGGATGAACAAGATTGGTTAGAAACCCTAATTGGACAAGAATAACCATAGGGAGGACAAAAATGACCTAAATGTTCATCCAATGACACAAATGAACTTATTGGACGCACAAGATTGCTTAAAAACCCTAATTGGACTAGAATAAGGCTAGGGTGGACGATTATGACCTAAATGTTCATCCAATGACACAAATGAACTTATTGGTTGCACAAGATTGGTTAAAAACCCTAATTGGACAAGAATAAGCCTACGGAGGACGAAAATGACCTAAATGTTCATCAAATGACACAAACACACCTATTGGATGCACAAGATTGGTTAAAAACCCTAATTGGACAAGAATAAGCCTAGGGAGGACGAAAATGACCTAAATGTTCATCCAATGACACAAACACACCTATTGGATGCACAAGATTGGTTAAAAACCCTAACTGGACAAGAATAAGCCTAGGGAGGACGAAAATGACTTAAATCTTAATCCATTGACACAAATGAACTTATTGGATGCACAAGATTGGTTAAAAACCCTAATTGGACAAGAATAAGCCTTGGGAGGACGAAAATGACCTAAATGTTCATCCAATGACACAAATGAACTTATTGGATGCACAAGATTGGTTAAAAACCCTACTTGGACAAGAATAAGCCTAGGGTGGACGATCATGACCTAAATGTTCATCCAATGACACAAACACACCTATTGGATGCACAAGATTGGTTAAAAACCCTAATTGGACAAGAATATGCCTAGGGACGATGAAAATGACCTAAATGTTCATCCAATGACACAAATGAACTTATTGGATGCACAAGATTGGTTAAAAACCCTAATTGGACAAGAATAAGCCTTGGGAGGACGAAAATGACCTAAATATTCATCCAATGACACAAATGAACTTATTGGATGCACAAGATTGGTTAAAAACCCTAATTGGACAAGAATAAGCCTAGGGTGGACGAAAATGACCTAAATGTTCATCCAATGACACAAATGAACTTATTGGAATCACAAGATTGGTTAAAAACCCTAATTGGACAAGAATAAGCCTAGGGAGGACGAAAATGACCTAAATGTTCATCCAATGACACAAATGAACTTATTGGATGCACAAGATTGCTTAAAAACCCTAATTGGACAAGAATAAGCCTAGGGAGGACGAAAATGACCTAAATGTTCATCCAATGACACAAATACGCCTATTGGATGCACAAGATTGGTTAGAAACCCTAATTGGACAAGAATAAGCCTAGGGAGGACGAAAATGACCTAAATGTTCATCCAATGACACAAACACACCTATTGGATGCACAAGATTGGTTAAAAACCGTAATTGGACAAGAATAAGCCTAGGGAGGACGAAAATGACCTAACTATTCATCCAATGACACAAATGAACTTATTGGATGCACAAGATTGGTTAAAAACCCTAATTGGACAAGAATAAGCCTAGGGAGGACGAAAATGACCTAAATGTTCATCCAATGACACAAACACACCTATTGGATGCACAAGATTGGTTAGAAACCCTAATTGGACAAGAATATGCCTAGGAAGATCGAAAATGACCTAAATATTCATCCAATGACACAAATGAACTTATTGGATGCACAAGATTGCTTAAAACCCTAATTGGACAAGAATAAGACTAGGGAGGACGAAAATGACCTAAATGTTCATCCAATGACACAAACACACCTATTGGATGCACAAGATTGGTTAGAAACCCTAATTGGACAAGAATAAGCCTCGGGAGGACGAAAATGACCTAAATGTTCATCCAATGACACAAATGAACTTATTGGATGCACAAGATTGGTTAAAAACCCTAATTGGACAAGAATAAGCCTAGGGTGGACGAAAATGACCTAAATGTTCATCCAACGACACAAATGAACTTATTGGAATCACAAGATTGGTTAAAAACCCTAATTGGACAAGAATAAGCCTAGGGAGAACGAAATTGACCTAAATGTTTATCCAATGACACAAACACACCTATTGGATGCACAAGATTGGTTAAAAACCCTAATTGGACAAGAATAAGCCTAGGGAGGACGAAAATGACCTAAATGTTCATCCAATGACACAAATGAACTTATTGGATGCACAAGATTGGTTAAAAACCCTAATTGGACAAGAATAAGCCTAGGGAGGATGAAAATGACCAAAATGTCCATCCAATGACACAAACACACCTATTGGATGCACAAGATTGGTTAGAAACCCTAATTGGACAAGAATAAGCCTAGGGAGGACGAAAATGACCTAAATGTTAATCCAATGACACAAATGAACTTATTGGATGCACAAGATTGGTTAAAAACCCTAATTAGACAAGAATAAGCCTAGGGAGGATGAAAATGACCTAAATGTTCATCCAATGACACAAACACACCTATTGCATGCACAAGATTGGTTAGAAACCCTAATTGGACAAGAATAAGCCTAGGGAGGACGAAAATGACCTAAATGTTAATCCAATGACACAAATGAACTTATTGGATGCACAAGATTGGTTAAAAACCCTAATTGGACAAGAATAAGCCTAGGGAGGACGAAAATAACCTAAATGTTCATCAAATGACTAAACACACCTATTCGATGTACAAGAATGGTTAGAAACCCTAATTGGACAAGAATAAGCCTAGGGAGGACGAAAATGACCTAACTATTCATCCAATGACACAAATGAACTTATTGGATGCACAAGATTGGTTAAAAACCCTAATTGGACAAGAATAAGCCTAGGGAGGACGAAAATGACCTAAATGTTCATCCAATGACACAAACACACCTATTGGATGCACAAGATTGGTTAGAAACCCTAATTGGACAAGAATATGCCTAGGGAGGGCGAAAATGACCTAAATGTACATCCACTTACGCAAACACACCTATTGGATGCACACGATTGGTTAGAAACCCTAATTTGACAAGAATAAGCCTAGGGAGGACGAAAATGACCTAACTATTCATCCAATGACACAAATGAACTTATTGGATGCACAAGATTGGTTAAAAACCTTAATTGGAAAAGAATAAGCCTAGGGAGGACGAAAATGACCTAAATGTTCATCCAATGACACAAATGAACTTATTGGATGCACAAGATTGGTTAAAAACCCTAATTGGACAAGAATAAGCCTAGGGAGGACGAAAATGACCTAAATGTTCATCCAATGACACAAACACACCTATTGGATGCACAAGATTGGTTAGAAACCCTAATTGGACAAGAATATGCCTAGGGAGGACGAAAATGACCTAAATGTTCATCCAATGACACAAACACATCTATTGGATGCACACGATTGGTTAGAAACCCTAATTGGACAAGAATAAGTCTAGGAAGGACGAAAATGACCTAAATGTTAATCCAATGACACAAATGAACTTATTGGATGCACAAGATTGGTTAAAAACCCTAATTGGACAAGAATAAGCCTAGGAACGACGAAAATGACCTAAATGTTAATCCAATGACACAAATGAACTTATTGGAGGCACAAGATTGGTTAAAAACCCTAATTGGACAAGAATAAGCCTAGGGAGGACGAAAATGACCTAAATGTTCATCCAATGACACAAACACACCTATTGGATGCACTAGATTGGTTAGAAACCCTAATTGGACAAGAATAAGTCTAGGGAGGACGAAAATGACCTAAATGTTAATCCAATGACACAAATGAACTTATTGGATGCACAAGATTGGTTAAAAACCCTAATTGGACAAGAATAAGCCTAGGGAGGACGAAAATGACCTAAATGTTCATCCAATGACACAAACACACCTATTGGATGCACAAGATTGGTTAGAAACCCTAATTGGACAAGAATAAGCCTAGGGAGGACAAAAATGACGTAAATGTTCATCCAATGACACAAATGAACTTATTGGATGCACAAGATTGCTTAAATACCCTAATTGGACAAGAATAAGACTAGGGAGGACGAAAATGACCTAAATATTCATCCAATGACACAAACACACATATTGGATGCACAAGATTGGTTAGAAACCCTAATTGAACAAGACTAAGCCTAGGGAGGACGAAAATGACCTAAATGTTCATCCAATGACACAAATGAACTTATTGGATGCACAAGATTGCTTATAAACCCTAATTGGACAAGAATAAGCCTAGGGAGGACGAAAATGACCTAAATGTTCATCCAATGATACAAATGAACTTATTGGATGCACAAGATTGCTTATAAACCCTAATTGGACAAGAATAAGCCTAGGGAGGACGAAAATGACGTAAATGTTCATCCAATGACACAAATGAACTTATTGGATGCACAAGATTGCTTAAAAACCCTAGTTGAACAAGAATAAGCCTAGGGAGGACGAAAAATGACCTAAATGTTCATCCAATGACACAAACACACCTATTGGATGCACAAGATTGGTTAAAAACACTAATTGGACAACAATAAGCCTTGGGAGGACGAAAATGACCTAAATGTTCATCCAATGACACAAATGAACTTATTGGATGCACAAGTTTGGTTAAAAACCCTAATTGGACAAGAATAAGCCTAGGGTGGACGAAAATGACCTAAATGTTCATCCAATGACACAAATGAACTTATTGGATGCACAAGATTGGTTAAAAACCCTAATTGGACAAGAATAAGCCTAGGGAGGACGAAAATGACCTAAATGTTCATCCAATGACACAAACACACCTATTGGATGCACAAGATTGGTTAAAAACCCTAATTGGACAAGAATAAGCCTAAGGTGGACGAAAATGACCTAAATGTTCATCGAATGACACAAATGAACTTATTGGATGCACAAGATTGGTTAAAAACCCTAATTGGACAAGAATAAGCCTAGGGAGGACGAAAATGACTTAAATGTTCATCCAATGACACAAACACATCTATTGGATGCACAAGATTGGTTAAAAACCCTAACTGGACAAGAATAAGCCTAAGGAGGACGAAAATGACTTAAATCTTAATCCAATGACACAAATGAACTTATTGGATGCACAAGATTGCTTAAAACCCTAATTGGACAAGAATAAGCCTTGGGAGGACGAAAATGACCTAAATGTTCATCAAATGACACAAACACACCTATTGGATGCACAAGATTGGTTAAAAACCCAAATTGGACAAGAATAAGCCTAGGGAGGACGAAAATGACCTAAATGTTCATCGAATGACACAAACACACCTATTGGATGCACAAGATTCGTTAGAAACCCTAATTGGACTAGAATAAGCCTAGGGAGGACGAAATTGACCTAAATGTGCATCCAATGACACAAACACACACATTGATTGCACAAGAATGCTTAAAACCCTAATTGGACCAGAATAAGACTAGGGAGGACGAAAATGACCTAAATGTTCATCCAATGACACAAACACACCTATTGAATGCACAAGATTGGTTAAAAACCCTAATTGGACAAGAATAAGCCTTGGGAGGACGAAAATGACTTAAATGTTATTCCAATGACACAAATGAACTTATTGGATGCACAAGATTGCTTAAAACCCTATTTGGACAAGAATAAGCCTTGGGAGGACGAAAATGACCTAAATGTTCATCAAATGGCACAAACACACCTATTGGATGCATAAGATTGGTTAAAAACCCTAATTGGACAAGAATAAGCCTAGGGTGGACGAAAATGACCTAAATGTTCATCGAATGACACAAACACACCTATTGGATGCACAATATTCGTTAGAAACCCTAATTGGACAAGAATAAGCCTAGGGAGGACGAAAATGACCTAAATGTGCATCCAATGACACAAACACACACATTGATTGCACAAGAATGCTTAAAACCCTAATTGGACAAGAATAAGACTATGGAGGACAAAAATGACCTAAATGTTCATCCAATGATACAATCACATCTATTGAATGCACAAGATTTGTTAAAAACCCTAATTGGACAAGAATAAGCCTAGGGAGGACGAAAATGACCTAAATGTTCATCCAATGACACCAATGAACTTATTGGATGCACAAGATAACTTAAAAACCCTAATTGGACAAGAATAAGCCTAGGGAGGATGAAAATGACCAAAATGTACATCCAATGACACAAATGAACTTATTGGAGGCACAAGATTGGTTAAAAACCCTAATTGGACAAGAATAAGCCTAGGGAGGACGAAAATGACCTAAATGTTCATCCAATGACACAAACACACCTATTGGATGCACAAGATAGCTTAAAAACCCTAATTGGACAAGAATAAGCCTAGGGAGGACGAAAATGACCTAAATGTTCATCCAATGACACAAATGAACTTATTGGATGCACAAGATTGGTTAAAAACCCTAATTGGACAAGAATAAGCCTAGGGTGGACGAAAATGACCTAAATGTTCATCCAATGACACGCATGAACTTATTGGATACACAAGATTGGTTAAAAACCCTAATTGGACAAGAATAAGCCTAGGGTGGACGAAAATGACCTAAATGTTCATCCAATGACACAAATGAACTTATTGGATGCACAAGATTGCTTAAAAACCCTAATTAGACAAGAATAAGCCTAGGGAGGACGAAAATGACCTAAATGTTCATCCAATGACACAAATGAACTTATTGGATGCACAAGATTGGTTAGAAACCCTAAATGGACAAGAATAATTCTAGGGAGGACGAAAATGACCTAAATGTTCATCCAATGACACAAATGAACTTATTGGATGCACAAGATTGGTTAAAAATCCTAATTGGACAAGAATAAGCGTAGGGAGGACGAAAATGACCTAAATGTTCATCCAATGACACAAACACACCTATTGGATGCACAAGATTGGTTAAAAACCCTAATTGGACAAGAATAAGCCTAGGGAGGACGAAAATGACCTAAATGTTCATCCAATGACACAAATGAACTTATTGGATGCACAAGATTGCTTAAAAACCCTAATTGGACAAGAATAAGCCTTGGGAGGACAAAAATGACCTGAATGTTCATCCAATGACACAAATACACCTATTGGATGCACAAGATGGGTTAGAAACCCTAATTGGACAAGAATAAGCCTAGGTAGGACGAAAATGACCTAAATGTTCATCCAATGACACAAACACACCTATTGGATGCACAAGATTGGTTAAAAACCATAAATGGACAAGAATAAGCCTAGGGAGGACATAAATGACCTAAATGTTCATCCAATGACACAAATGAACTTATTGGATGCACAAGATTGCTTAAAAACCCTAATTAGACAAGAATAAGCCTAGGGAGGACGAAAATGACCTAAATGTTCATCCAATGACACAAATGAACTTATTGGATGCACAAGATTGGTTAGAAACCCTAATTGGACAAGAATAAGCCTAGGGAGGACGAAAATGACCTAAATCTTCATCCAATGACACAAATACACCTATTGGATGCACAAGATTGGTTAGAAACCCTAATTGGACAAGAATAAGCCTAGGTAGGACGAAAATGACCTAAATGTTCATCCAATGACACAAACACACCTATTGGATGCACAAGATTGGTTAAAAACCCAAATTGGACAAGAATAAGCCTACGGAGGACGAAAATGACCTAAATGTTCATCCAATGACACAAATGAACTTATTGGATGCACAAGATTGCTTAAAAACCCTAATTAGACAAGAATAAGCCTAGGGAGGACGAAAATGACCTAAATGTTCATCCAATGACACAAATACACCTATTGGATGCACAAGATTGGTTAGAAACCCTAATTGGACAAGAATAAGCCTAGGGAGGACGAAAATGACCTAAATGTTCATCCAATGACACAAACACACCTATTGGATGCACAAGATTGGTTAAAAACCCTAACTGGGCAAGAATAAGCCTAGGGAGGACGAAAATGACTTAAATCTTAATCCAATGACACAAATGAACTTATTGGATGCACAAGATTGCTGAAAACCCTAATTGGATAAGAATAAGCCTTAAGAGGACGAAAATGACCTAAATGTTCATCAAATGACACAAACACACCTATTGGATGCACAAGATTGGCTTAAAACCCTAATTGGACAAGAATAAGACTAGGGATGACGAAAATGACCTAAATGTTCATCCAATGACACAAATGAACTTATTGGATGCACAAGATTGGTTAAAAACCATAATTGGACAAGAATAAGACTAGGGAGGACGAAAATGACCTAAATGTTCATCCAATGACACAAATGAACTTATTGGATGCACAAGATTGGTTAAAAACAATAATTGGACAAGAATAAGACTAGGGAGGACGAAAATGACCTAAATGTTCATCCAATGACACAAACACACCTATTGGATGCACAACATTGGTTAAAAACCCTAATTGGACAACAATAAGCCTAGGGAGGATGAAAATGTCCTAAATGTTCATCTAATGACACAAACACACCTATTGGATGCACAAGATTGGTTAAAAACCCTAATTGGACAAGAATAAGCCTAGGGAGGACGAAAATGACCTAAATGTTCATCCAATGACACAAATGAACTTATTGGATGCACAAGATTGGTTAAAAACCCTAATTGGACAAGAATAAACCTTGGGAGGACGAAAATGACCTAAATGTTCATCCAATGACACAAATGAACCTATTGGATGCACAAGATTGGTTAAAAACCCTAATTGGACAAGAATAAGCCTAGGGTGGACGAAAATGACCTAAATGTTTATCCAATGACACAAATGAACTTATTGGATGACAAGATTGGTTAAAAACCCTAATTGGACAACAATAAGCCTAGGGAGGATGAAAATGACCTAAATGTTCATCTAATGACACAAACACACCTATTGGATGCACAAGATTGGTTAAAAACCCTAATTGCACAAAAATAAGCCTAGGGAGGACGAAAATGACCTAAATGTTCATCCAATGAAACAAATGAACTTATTGGATTCACAAGATTGCTTAAAAACCCTAATTGGACAAGAATAAGCCTAGGGAGGACGAAAATGACCTAAATGTTCATCCAATGACACAAATGAACTTATTGGATGCACAAGATTGGTTGAAAACCCTAATTGGACAAGAATAAGCCTTGGGAGGACGAAAATGACCTAAATGTTCATCCAATGACACAAATGAACTTATTGGATGCACAAGATTGGTTAAAAACCCTAATTGGACAAGAATAAGCCTAGGGTGGACGAAAATGACCTAAATGTTCATCCAATGACACAAAAGAACTTATTGGATGCACAAGATTGGTTAGAAACCCTAATTGGACAAGAATAAGCCTAGGGAGGACGAAAATGACCTAAATGTTCATCCAATGACACAAATGAACTTATTGGATGCACAAGATTGCTTAAATACCCTAATTGGACAAGAATAAGCCTAGGGAGGACGAAAATGACCTAAATGTTCATCCAATGACACAAACACACCTATTGGATGCACAAGATTGGTTAGAAACCCTAATTGGACAAGAATAAGCCTAGGGAGGACGAAAAGGACCTAAATGTTAATCCAATGACACAAATGAACTTATTGGATGCACAAGATTGGTTAAAAACCCTAATTGGACAAGAATAAGCCTAGGGAGGACGAAAATGACCTAAATGTTCATCCAATGACACAAACACACCTATTGGATGCACAAATTTGGTTAAAAACCCTAATTGGACAAGAATAAGCCTTGGGAGGACGAAAATGACCTAAATGTTCATCCAATGACACAAATGAACTTATTGGATGCACAAGATTGGTTAAAAACCCTAATTGGACAAGAATAAGCCTAGGGTGGACGAAAATGACCTAAATGTTTATCCAATGACACAAATAAACTTATTGGATGCACAGGATTGGTAAAAAACCCTAATTGGACAAGAATAAGCCTAGAATGAACGAAAATGACCTAAATGTTCATCCAATGACACAAACACACCTATTGGATGCACAAGATTGGTTAAAAACCCTAATTGGACAAGAATAAGCCTAGGGAGGACGAAAATGACCTAAATGTTCATCCAATGACACAAATGAACTTATTGGATGCACAAGATTGGTTAAAAACCCTAATTGGACAAGAATAAGCCTAGGGAGGACGAAAATGACCTAAATGTTCATCCATTGACACAAATGAACTTATTGGATGCACAAGATTGATTAGAAACCCTAATTGGACAAGAATAAGCCTAGGGAGGACGAAACTGACCTAAATGTTCATCCAATGACACAAACACACCTATTGGATGCACAAGATTGGTTAAAAACCCTAATTGGACAAGAATAAGCCTAGGGTGGACGAAAATGACCTAAATGTTTATCCCATGACACAAATGAACTTATAGGATGCACAAGATTGGTTAAAAATCCTAATTGGACAAGCATAAGCCTAGGGAGGACGAAAATGACCTAAATGTTCATCCAATGACACAAACACACCTATTGGATGCACAAGATTGGTTAGAAACCCTAATTGGACAAGAATAAGCCTAGGGAGGACGAAAATGACCTAAATGTTCATCCAATGACACAAACACACCTATTGGATGCACAAGATTGGTTAAAAACCCTAATTGGACAAGAATAAGCCTAGGGAGGACGAAAATGACCTAAATGTTCATCCAATGACACAAATACACCTATTGGATGCACAAGATTGGTTAGAAACCCTAATTGGACAAGAATAAGCCTAGGGAGGACGAAAATGACCTAAATGTTCATCCAATGACACAAATGAACTTATTGGATGCACAAGATTGGTTAGAAACCCTAAATGGACAAGAATAAGCCTACGGAGGACGAAAATGACCTAAATGTTCATCCAATGACACAAATGAACTTATTGGATGCACTGGATTGCTTAAAACCCTAATTGGACAAGAATAAGACTTGGGAGGACGAAATTGACCTAAATGTTCATCCAATGAGACACAAACACACCTATTGGATGCACAAGATTGGTTAGAAACCCTAATTGGACAAGAATAAGCCTAGGGAGGACGAAAATGACCTAAATGTTCATCCAATGACACAAACACACCTATTGGATGCACAAGATTGGTTAGAAACCCTAATTGAACAAGAATAAGCCTAGGGTGGACGAAAATGACCTAAATGTTCATCCAATGACACAAATGAACTTATTGGATGCACAAGATTGGGTAAAAACCCTAATTGGACAAAAATAAGCCTAGGGAGGACGAAAATGACCTAAATGTTCATCCAATGACACAAATGAACTTATTGGATGCACAGGATTGGTTAAAAACCCTAATTGGAAAAGAATAAGCCTAGGGAGAACGAAAATGACCTAAATGTTCATCCAATGACACAAACACACCTATTGGATGCACAAGATTGGTTAAAAACCCTAATTGGACAAGAATAAGCCTAGGGAGGACGAAAATGACCTAAATGTTCATCCAATGACACAAACACACCTATTGGATGCACAAGATTGGTTAAAAACCGTAACTGGACAAGAATAAGCCTAGGGAGGACGAAAATGACTTAAATCTTATTCCAATGACACAAATGAACTTATTGGATGCACAAGATTGCTTAAAACCCTAATTGGACAAAATTAAGACTAGGGAGGACGAAAATGACCTAAATGTTCATCCAATGACACAAACACACCTATTGGATGCACAAGATTGGTTAAAAACCCTAATTGGACAAGAATAAGCCTAGGGAGGACGAAAATGACCTAAATGTTCATCCAATGACACAAACACACCTATTGGATGCACAAGATTGGTTAAAAACCCTAATTGGACAACAATAAGCCTAGGGAGGATGAAAATGACCTAAATGTTCATCTAATGACACAAACACACCTATTGGATGCACAAGATTGGTTAAAAACCATAATTGCACAAAACTAAGCCTAGTGAGGACGAAAATAACCTAAATGTTCATCCAATGACACAAATGAACTTATTGGATGCATAAGATTGCTTAAAACCCTAATTGGACAAGAATAAGACTAGGGAGGACGAAAATGACCTAACTGTTCATCCAATGACACAAACACACCTATTGGATGCACAAGATTCGTTAGAAACCCTAATTGAACAAGAATAAGCCTAGGGAGGACGAAAATGACCTAAATGTTCATCCAATGAAACAAATGAACTTATTGGATTCACAAGATTGCTTAAAAACCCTAATTGGACAAGAATAAGCCTAGGGAGGACGAAAATGACCTAAATGTTCATCCAATGACACAAATGAACTTATTGGATGCACAAGATTGGTTAAAAACCCTAATTGGACTAGAATAAGCCTAGGGAGGATGAAAATGACCTAAATGTTCATCCAATGACACAAACGCACCTATTGGATGCACAAGATTGGTTAAAAACCCTAATTGGACAAGAATAAGCCTAAGGTGGACGAAAATGACCTAAATGTTCATCCAATGACACAAACACACCTATTGGATGCACCAGATTGGTTAGAAACCCTAATTGGACAAGAATAAGCCTAGGGAGGACGAAAATGACCTAAATGTTCATCCAATGACACAAATGAACTTATTGGATGCACAAGATTGCTTAAAAACCCTAATTGGAGAAGAATAAGCCAGGAGAGGACGAAAATGACCTAAATGTTCATCCAATGACGCAAACACACCTATTGGATGCACAAGATTGGTTAAAAACCCAAATTGGACAAGAATAAGCCTAGGGAGGACGAAAATGACCTAAATGTTCATCCAATGACACAAACACACCTATTGGATGCACAAGAATCGTTAGAAACCCTAATTGGACAAGAATAAGACTAAGGTGGACGAAAATGACCACAATGTGCATCCAATGACACAAACACACACATTGATTGCACAAGAATGCTTAAAACCCTAATTGGACAAGAATAAGACTATGGAGGACGAAAATGACCTAAGTGTTCATCCAATGACACAATCACACCTATTGAATGCACAAGATTGGTAAAAAAACCCTAATTGGACAAGAATAAGCCTTGGGAGGATGAAAATGACTTAAATGTTAATCCAATGACACAAATGAAGTTATTGGATGCACAAGATTGCTTAAAAACCCTAATTGGACAAGAATAAGCCTATAGAGGACGAAAATGACTTAAATGTTCATCCAATGACACAAACGGACCTATTGGATGCACAAGATTGGTTAAAAACCCTAATTGGACAAGAATAAGCCTAGGGAGGACGAAAATGACTTAAATGTTAATCCAATGACACAAATGAACTTATTGGATGCACAAGATTGGTTAAAAACACTAATTGGACAAGAATAAGCCTAGGGTGGCAAAAATGACCTAAATGTTCATCCAATGACACAAATGAACTTATTGGATGCACAAGATTGGTTAAAAACCTTAATTGGACAAGAATAAGCCTAGGGAGGACGAAAATGACCTAAATGTTCATCCAATGACACAAACACACCTATTGGATGCACAAGATTGGTTAAAAACCCTAATTGGACAAGAATAAGCCTAGGGAGGACGAAAATGACCTAAATGTTCATCCAATGACACAAACACACCTATTGGATGCACAAGATTGGTTAGAAACCCTAATTGGACAAGAATAAGACTAGGGAGGACGATAATGACCTAAATGTTCATCCAATGACACAAATGAACTTATTGGATGCACAAGATTGCTTAAAAACCCTAATTGGACAAGAATAAGCCTAGGGAGGACGAAAATGACCTAAATGTTAATCCAATGACGCAAATGAACTTATTGGATGCACAAGATTGGTTAGAAACCCTAATTGGACAAGAATAAGCCTAGGGAGGACGAAAATGACTTAAATGTTAATCCAATGACACAAATGAACTTATTGGATGCACAAGATTGGTTAAAAACACTAATTGGACAAGAATAAGCCTAGGGTGGACGAAAATGACCTAAATGTTCATCCAATGACACAAATGAACTTATTGGATGCACAAGATTGGTTAAAAACCTTAATTGGACAAGAATAAGCCTAGGGAGGACGAAAATGTTCTAAATGTTCATCCAATGACACAAACACACCTATTGGATGCACAAGATTGGTTAAAAACCCTAATTGGACAAGAATAAGCCTAGGGAGGACGAAAATGACCTAAATGTTCATCCAATGACACAAACACACCTATTGGATGCACAAGATTGGTTAGAAACCCTAATTGGACAAGAATAAGCCTAGGGAGAACGATAATGACCTAAATGTTCATCCAATGACACAAATGAACTTATTGGATGCACAAGATTGCTTAAAAACCCTAATTGGACAAGAATAAGCCTAGGGAGGACGAAAATGACCTAAATGTTAATCCAATGACGCAAATGAACTTATTGGATGCACAAGATTGGTTAAAAACCCTAATTGGACAAGAATAAGCCTAGGGAGGACGAAAATGACCTTAATGTTCATCCAATGACACAAATGAACTTATTGGATGCACAAGATTGGTTAAAAACCCTAATTGGACAAGAATAAGCCTTGGGAGGACGAAAATGACCTAAATGTTCATCCAATGACACAAATGAACTTATTGGATGCACAAGATTGGTTAAAAACCCTAATTGGACAAGAATAAGCCTTGGGAGGACGAAAATGACCTAAATGTTCATCCAATGACACAAATGAACTTATTGGATGCACAAGATTGCTTAAAACCATAATTGGACAAGAATAAGACTAGGGACGACGAAAATGACCTAAATGTTAATCCAATGACACAAGCACACCTATTGGATGCACAAGATTGGTTAAAAACCCTAATTGGACAAGAATATGCCTAGGGAGGACGAAAATGACCTAAATGTTTATCCAATGACACAAATGAACTTATTGGATGCACAAGATTGGTTAAAAACCCTAATTGGACAAGAATAAGCCTTGGGAGGACGAAAATGACCTAAATGTTCATCCAATGACACAAATGAACTTATTGGATGCACAAGATTGGTTAAAAACCCTAATTGGACAAGAATAAGCCTTGGGAGGACGAAAATGACCTAAATGTTCATCCAATGACACACATGAACCTATTGGATGCACAAGATTGGTTAAAAACCCTAATTGGACAAGAATAAGCCTAGGGTGGACGAAAATGACCTAAATGTTTATCCAATGACACAAATGAACTTATTGGATGCACAAGATTGGTTAAAAACCCTAATTGGACAAGAATAAGCCTAGGTAGGACGAAAATGACCTAAATGTTCATCCAATGATACAAACACACCTATTGGATGCACAAGATTGGTTAAAAACCCTAATTGGACAAGAATAAGCCTAGGGAGGACGAAAATGACCTAAATGTTCATCCAATGACACAAACACACCTATTGGATGCACAAGATTGGTTAAAAACCCTAATTGGACAACAATAAGCCTTGGGAGGACGAAAATGACCTAAATGTTTATCCAATGACACAAAAGAACTTATTGGATGCACAAGATTGGTTAAAAACCCTAATTGGACAAGAATAAGCATAGGGTGGACGAAAATGACCTAAATGTTTATCCAATGACACAAATGAACTTATTGGATGCACAAGATTGGTTAAAAACCCTAATTGGACAAGAATAAGCCTAGGGAGGACGAAAATGACCTAAATGTTCATCCAATGACACAAACACACCTATTGGATGCACAAGATTGGTTAGAAACCCTAATTGGACAAGAATAAGCCTAGGGAGGACGAAAATGACCTAAATGTTCATCCAATAACTCAAACACGCCTATTGGATGCACAAGATTGGTTAAAAACCCTAATTGGACAAGAATAAGCCTAGGGTGGACGAAAATGACCTAAATGTTTATCCAATGACACAAATGAACTTATTGGATGCACAAGATTGGTTAAAAACCCTAATTGGACAAGAATAAGCTTAGGGAGGACGAAAATGACCTAAATGTTTATCCAATGACACAAATGAACTTATTGGATGCACAAGATTGGTTAAAAACCCTAATTGGACAAGAATAAGCCTAGGGAGGACGAAAATGACCTAAATGTTCATCCTATGACACAAACACACCTATTGGATGCACAAGATTGGTTAAAAACCCTAATTGGACAAGAATAAGCCTTGGGAGGACGAAAATGACCTAAATGTTCATCCAATGACACAAATGAACTTATTGGATGCACAAGATTGGTTAAAAACCCTAATTGGACAAGAATAAGCCTAGGGTGGACGAAAATGACCTAAATGTTTATCCAATGACACAAATGAACTTATTGGATGCACAAGATTGGTTAAAAACCCTAATTGGACAAGAATAAGCCTAGGGAGGACGAAAAATGACCTAAATGTTCATCCAATGACACAAATGAACTTATTGGATGCACAAGATTGGTTAGAGACCCTAATTGGACAAGAATAAGCCTAGGGAGGACGAAAATCACCTAAATGTTCATCCAATGACACAAACACACCTAGTGGATGCACAAGATTGGTTAAAAAACCTAATTGGACAAGAATAAGCCTAGGGAAGACGAAAATGACCTAAATGTTCATCCAATGACACAAATGAACTTATTGGATGCACCAGATTGGTTAGAAACCCTAATTGGACAAGAATAAGCCTAGGGAGGACGAAAATGACCTAAATGTTCATCCAATGACACAAACGAACTTATTGGATGCACAAGATTGGTTATAAACCCTAATTGGACAAGAATAAGCCTAGGGTGGACGAAAATGACCTAAATGTTTATCCAATGACACAAATGAACTTATTGGATGCACAAGATTGGTTAAAAACCCTAATTAGACAAGAATAAGCATAGGGAGGACGAAAATGACCTAAATATTCGTCCAATGACACAAACACACCTATTGGATGCACAAGATTGGTTAAAAACCCTAATTGGACAAGAATAAGCCTAGGGAGGACGAAAATGACCTAAATGTTCATCCAATGACACAAATGAACTTATTGGATGCACAAGATTGCTTAAAAACCCTAATTGGACAAGAATAAGCCTAGGGAGGACGAAAATGACCTAAATGTTCATCCAATGACACTATATACATATTGGAATCACAAGATTGGTTAGAAACCTTAATTGGACAAGAATAAGCCTAGCGAGGACGAAAATGACCTAAATGTTCATCCAATGACACAAACACACCTATTGGATGCACAAGATTGGTTAAAAACCATAATTGGACAAGAATAAGCCTAGGGAGGACATAAATGACCTAAATGTTCATCCAATGACACAAACACACCTATTGGATGCACAAGATTGGTTAAAAACCCTAATTGGACAACAATAAGCCTAGGGAGGATGAAAATGACCTAAATGTTCATCTAATGACACAAACACACCTATTGGATGCACAAGATTGGTTAAAAACCCTAATTGCACAAAACTAAGCCTAGTGAGGACGAAAATAACCTAAATGTTCGTCCAATGATACAAATGAACTTATTGGATGCACAAGATTGCTTAAAACCCTAATTGGACAAGAATAAGACTAGGGAGGACGAAAATGACCTAAATGTTCATCCAATGACACAAACACACCTATTGGATGCACAAGATTGGTTAGAAACCCTAATTTAACAAGAATAAGCCTAGGGAGGACGAAAATGACCTAAATGTTCATCCAATGACACAAATGAACTTATTGGATGCACAAGATTGCTTAAAAACCCTAATTGGATAAGAATAAGCCTAGGGAGGACGAAAATGACCTAAATGTTCATCCAATGACACAAATGAACTTATTGGATGCACAAGATTGGTTAAAAACCCTAATTGGACAAGAATAAGCCTTGGGAGGACGAAAATGACCTAAATGTTCATCCAATGACACAAATGAACTTATTGGATGCACAAGATTGGTTAAAAACCTTAATTGGACAAGAATAAGCCTAGGGTGGACGAAAATGACCTAAATGTTCATCCAAAGACACAAACACACCTATTGGATGCACAAGATTGGTTAAAAACCCTAATTGGACAACAATAAGCCTAGGGAGGATGAAAATGACCTAAATGTTCATCTAATGACACAAACACACCTATTGGATGCACAAGATTGGTTAAAAACCCTAATTGCACAAAACTAAGCCTAGGGAGGACGAAAATAACCTAAATGTTCATCCAATGACACAAATACACCTATTGGATGCACAAGATTGGTTAGAAACCCTAATTGAACAAGAATAAGCCTAGGGAGGACGAAAATGACTTAAATCTTAATCCAATGACACAAATGAACTTATTGGATGCACAAGATTGCTTAAAACCCTAATTGGACAAGAATAAGACTAGGGAGGACGAAAATGACCTAAATGTTCATCCAATGACACAAATGCACCTATTGGATGCACAAGATTGGTTAAAAACCCTAATTGGACAAGAATAAGCCTTGGGAGGACGAAAATGACCTAAATGTTCATCCAATGACACAAATGAACTTATTGGATGCACAAGATTGGTTAAAAACCCTAATTGGACAAGAATAAGCCTAGGGAGGACGAAAATGACCAAAATGTTCATCCAATAACACAAATGAACTTATTGGATGCACAAGATTGATTAAAAACCCTAATTAGACAAGAATAAGCCTAGGGAGGACGAAAATGACCTAAATGTTCATCCAATGACACAAATACACCTATTGGATGCACAAGATTGGTTAGAAACCCTAATTGGACAAGAATAAGCCTAGGGAGGACGAAGATGACCTAAATGTTCATCCAATGACACAAACACACCTATTGGATGTACAAGATTGCTTAAAAACCCTAATTGGACAAGAATAAGCCTAGGGAGGACGAAAATGACCTAAATGTTCATCCAATGACACAAACACACCTATTGGATGCACAAGATTGGTTAGAAACCCTAATTGGACAAGAATAAGCCTAGGGAGGACGATAATGACCTAAATGTTCATCCAATGACACAAACACACCTATTGGATGCACAAGATTGGTTAAAAACCCTAATTGGACAAGAATAAGCCTAGGGAGGACGAAAATGACCTAAATGTTCATCCAATGACACAAACACATCTATCGGATGCACAAGATTGGTTAAAAACCCTAATTGGACAAGAATAAGCATAGGGAGGACGAAAATGACCTAAATGTTCATCCAATGACACAAACACACCTATTGGATGCACAAGATTGGTTAGAAACCCTAATTGGACAAGAATTAGCCTTGGGAGGACGAAAATGACCTAAATGTTCATCCAATGACACAAATGAACTTATTGAATGCACAAGATTGGTTAAAAACCCTAATTGGACAAGAATAAGCCTAGGGAGGACGAAAATGACCTAAATGTTCATCCAATGACACAAACACACCTATTGGATGCACAAGATTGGTTAGAAACCCTAATTGGACAAGAATAAGCCTAGGGAGGACGAAAATGACCTAAATGTTAATCCAATGACACAAATGAACTTATTGGATGCACAAGCTTGGTTAAAAACCCCAATTGGACAAGAATAAGCCTAGGGAGGACGAAAATGACCTAAATGTTCATCCAATGACACAAACACACCTATTGGATGCACAAGATTGGTTAGAAACCCTAATTGGACAAGAATAAGCCTAGGGAGGATGAAAATGACCTAAATGTTCATCCAATGACACAAATGAACTTATTGGATGCCCATGATTGGTTAAAAACCCTAATTGGACAAGAATAAGCCTAGGGATGACGAAAATGACCTAAATGTTCATCCAATGACACAATTGAACTTATTGGATGCACAAGATTGGTTATAAACCCTAATTGGACAAGAATAAGCCTAGGGAGGACGAAAATGACCTAAATGTTCATCCAATGACACAAACACACCTATTGGATGCACAAGATTGGTTAGAAACCCTAATTGGACAAGAATAAGCCTAGGGAGGACGAAAATGACCTAAATGTAAATCGAATGACACAAATGAACTTATTGGATGCTCAAGATTGGTTAAAAACCCTAGTTGGACATGAATAAGCCTAGGGAGGACAAAAATGACCTAAATGTTCATCCAATGACACAAACACACCTATTGGATTCACAAGATTGGTTAGAAACCCTAATTTGACAATAATAAGCCTAGGGAGGACGAAAATGACCTAACTATTCATCCAATGACACAAATGAACTTATTGGATGCACAAGATTGATTAAACCCTAATTGGACAAGAATAAGACTACGGAGGACGAAAATGACCTAAATGTTCATCCAATGACACAAACACACCTATTGGATGCACAAGATTGGTTAGAAACCCTAATTTGACAAGAATAAGCCTAGGGAGGACGAAAATGACTTAACTATTCATCCAATGACACAAATGAACTTATTGGATGCACAAGATTGGTTAAAACCCTAATTGGACAAGAATAAGACTAAGGAGGACGAAAATGACCTAAATGTTCATCCAATGACACAAACACACCTATTGGATGCACAAGATTGGTTAGAAACCCTAATTGGACAAGAATAAACCTTGGGATGACGAAAATGACCTAAATGTTCATCCAATGACACAAATGAACTTATTGGATGCACAAGATTGGTTAAAAACCCTAATTGGACAAGAATAAGCCTAGGGAGGACGAAAATGACCTAAATGTTCATCCAATGACACAAACACACCTATTGGATGCACAAGATTGGTTAGAAACCCTAATTGGACAAGAATAAGCCTTGGGATGACGAAAATGACCTAAATGTTCATCCAATGACACAAATGAACTTATTGGATGCACAAGATTGGTTAAAAACCCTAATTGGACAAGAATAAGCCTAGGGAGGACGAAAATGACCTAAATGTTCATCCAATGACACAAACACACCTATTGGATGCACAAGATTGGTTAGAAACCCTAATTGGACAAGAATAAACCTTGGGATGACGAAAATGACCTAAATGTTCATCCAATGACACAAATGAACTTATTGGATGCACAAGATTGGTTAAAAACCCTAATTGGACAAGAATAAGCCTAGGGAGGACGAAAATGACCTAAATGTTCATCCAATGACACAAACACACCTATTGGATGCACAAGATTGGTTAGAAACCCTAATTGGACAAGAATAAGATAAGGGAGGACGAAAATGACCTAAATGTTAATCCAATGACACAAATGAACTTATTGGATGCACAAGATTGGATAAAAACCCTAATTGGACAAGAATAAGCCTAGGGAGGACGAAAATAACCTAAATGTTCATCAAATGACTAAACACACCTATTGGATGCACAAGATTGGTTAGAAACCCTAATTGGACAAGAATAAGCCTAGGGAGGACGAAAATGACCTAAATGTAAATCCAATGACACAAATGAACTTATTGGATGCACAAGATTGGTTAAAAACCCTAATTGGACAAGAATAAGCCTAGGGAGGACGAAAATAACCTAAATGTTCATCAAATGACTAAACACACCTATTGGATGCACAAGATTGGTTAGAAACCGTAATTGGACAAGAATAAGCCTAGGGAGGACGAAAATGACCTAACTATTCATCCAATGACACAAATGAACTTATTGGATGCACAAGATTGGTTAAAAACCCTAATTGGACAAGAATAAGCCTAGGGAGGACGAAAATGACCTAAATGTTCATCCAATGACACAAACACACCTATTGGATGCACAAGATTGGTTAGAAACCCTAATTGGACAAGAATATGCCTAGGAAGATCGAAAATGACCTAAATATTCATCCAATGACACAAATGAACTTATTGGATGCACAAGATTGCTTAAAACCCTAATTGGACAAGAATAAGACTAGGGAGGACGAAAATGACCTAAATGTTCATCCAATGACACAAACACACCTATTGGATGCACAAGATTGGTTAGAAACCCTAATTGGACAAGAATAAGCCTTGGGAAGACGAAAATGACCTAAATGTTCATCCAATGACACAAATGAATTTATTGGATGCACAAGATTGGTTAAAAACCCTAATTGGACAAGAATAAGCCTAGGGAGGACGAAAATGACCTAAATGTTCATCCAATGACACAAACACACCTATTGGATGCACAAGATTGGTTAGAAACCCTAATTGGACAAGAATAAGCCTAGGGAGGACGAAAATGACCTAAATGTTAATCCAATGACACAAATGAACTTATTGGATGCACAAGATTGCTTAAAACCCTAATTTGACAAGAATAAGACAAGGGAGGACGATAATAACCTAAATGTTCATCCAATGACACAAACACACCTATTGGATGCACAAGATTGGTTAGAAATCCTAATTGGACAAGCATAAGCCTAGGGAGGACGAAAATGACCTAAATGTTAATCCAATGACACAAATGAACTTATTGGATGCACAAGATTGGTTAAAAACCCTAATTGGACAAGAATAAGCCTAGGGAGGACGAAAATGACCTAAATGTTCATCCAATGACACAAACACACCTATTGGATGCACAAGATTGGTTAGAAACCCTAATTGGACAAGAATAAGCCTAGGAAGGACGAAAATGACCTAAATGTTAATCCAATGACACAAATGAACTTATTGGATGCACAAGATTGCTTAACACCCTAATTGGACAAGAATAAGACTAGGGAGGACGAAAATGACCTAAATGTTCATCCAATGACACAAATGAACTTATTGGATGCACAAGATTGCTTAAAACCCTAATTGGACAAGAATAAGACTAGGGTGGACGAAAATGACCTAAATGTTCATCCAATGACACAAATGAACTTATTGGATGCACAAGATTGGTTAAAAACCCTAATTGGACAAGAATAAGCCTAGGGAGGACGAAAATGACCTAAATGTTCATCCAATGACACAAACACACCTATTGGATGCACAAGATTGGTTAGAAACCCTAATTGGACAAGAATATGCTTAGGGAGGACGAAAATGACCTAAATGTTCATCCAATGACACAAATGAACTTATTGGATGCACAAGATTGGTTAAAAACCCTAATTGGACAAGAATAAGCCTAGGGAGGACGAAAATGACCTAAATGTTCATCCAATGACACAAACACACCTATTGGATGCCCAAGATTGGTTAAAAACCCTAATTGGACAAGAATAAGCCTAAGGTGGACGAAAATGACCTAAATGTTCATCGAATGACACAAATGAACTTATTGGATGCACAAGATTGGTTAAAAACCCTAATTGGACAAGAATAAGCCTAGGGAGGACGAAAATGACCTAAATGTTCATCCAATGACACAAACACACCTATTGGATGCACAAGATGGGTTAAAAACCCTAATTGGACAAGAATAAGCCTAGGGAGGACGAAAATGACTTAAATGTTCATCCAATGACACAAACACATCTATTGGATGCACAAGATTGGTTAAAAACCCTAACTGGACAAGAATAAGCCTAAGGAGGACGAAAATGACTTAAATCTTAATCCAATGACACAAATGAACTTATTGGATGCACAAGATTGCTTAAAACCCTAATTGGACAAGAATAAGCCTTGGGAGGACGAAAATGACCTAAATGTTCATCAAATGACACAAACACACCTATTGGATGCACAAGATTGGTTAAAAACCCAAATTGGACAAGAATAAGCCTAGGGAGGACGAAAATGACCTAAATGTTCATCGAATGACACAAACACACCTATTGGATGCACAAGATTCGTTAGAAACCCTAATTGGACTAGAATAAGCCTAGGGAGGACGAAATTGACCTAAATGTGCATCCAATGACACAAACACACACATTGATTGCACAAGAATGCTTAAAACCCTAATTGGACCAGAATAAGACTAGGGAGGACGAAAATGACCTAAATGTTCATCCAATGACACAAACACACCTATTGAATGCACAAGATTGGTTAAAAACCATAATTGGACAAGAATAAGCCTTGGGAGGACGAAAATGACTTAAATGTTATTCCAATGACACAAATGAAGTTATTGGATGCACAAGATTGCTTAAAAACCCTAATTGCACAAGAATAAGCCTAAGGAGGACGAAAATGACTTAAATGTTCATCCAATGACACAAACGCACCTATTGGATGCACAAGATTGGTTAAAAACCCTAATTGGACAAGAATAAGCCTAGGGAGGACGAAAATGACCTAAATGTTCATCCAATGACACAAATGAACTTATTGGATGCACAAGATAGCTTAAAAACCCTAATTGGACAAGAATAAACCTAGGGAGGATGAAAATGACCTAAATGTACATCCAATGACACAAATGAACTTATTGGATGCACAAGATTTGTTAAAACCCCTAATTGGACAAGAATAAGTCTAGGGAGGATGAAAATGACTTAATTGTTCATCCAATGACACAAACACATCTATTGGATGCACAAGATTGGTTAAAAACCCTAATTGGACAAGAATAAGCCTAGGGAGGACGAAAATGACTTAAATGTTAATCCAATGACACAAATGAACTTATTGGATGCACAAGATTGGTTAAAAACACTAATTGGACAAGAATAAGCCTAGGGTGGACGAAAATGACCTAAATGTTCATCCAATGACACAAATGAACTTATTGGATGCACAAGATTGGTTAAAAACCTTAAATGGACAAGAATAAGCCTAGGGAGGACGAAAATGACCTAAATGTTCATCCAATGACACAAACACACCTATTGGATGCACAAGATTGGTTAAAAACCCTAATTGGACAAGAATAAGCCTAGGGAGGACGAAAATGACCTAAATGTTCATCCAATGACACAAACACACCTATTGGATGCACAAGATTGGTTAGAAACCCTAATTGGACAAGAATAAGACTAGGGAGGACGATAATGACCTAAATGTTCATCCAATGACACAAATGAACTTATTGGATGCACAAGATTGCTTAAAAACCCTAATTGGACAAGAATAAGCCTAGGGAGGACGAAAATGACCTAAATGTTAATCCAATGACGCAAATGAACTTATTGGATGCACAAGATTGGTTAGAAACCCTAATTGGACAAGAATAAGCCTAGGGAGGACGAAAATGACTTAAATGTTAATCCAATGACACAAATGAACTTATTGGATGCACAAGATTGGTTAAAAACCCTAATTGGACAAGAATAAGCCTAGGGAGGACGAAACTAACCTAAATGTTCATCAAATGACTAAACACACCTATTGGATGCACAAGATTGGTTAGAAACCCTAATTGGACAAGAATAAGCCTAGGGAGGACGAAAATGACCTAAATGTTCACCCAATGACACAAATGAACTTATTGGATGCACAAGATTGGTTAAAAACCCTAATTGGACAAGAATAAGCCTAGGGAGGACGAAAATGACCTAAATGTTCATCCAATGACACAAACACACCTATTGGATGCACAAGATTGGTTAGAAACCCTAATTGGACAAGAATAAGCCTAGGAAGGACGAAAATGACCTAAATGTTAATCCAATGACACAAACACACCTATTGAATGCACAAGAATGTTTAGAAACCCTAATTGGACAAGAATAAGCTTAGGGAGGACGAAAATGACCTAAATGTTCATCCAATGACACAAACACACCTATTGGATGCACAAGATTGTTTAGAAACCCTAATTGGACAAGAATAAGCATAGGGAGGACGAAAATGACCTAAATGTTCATCCAATGACACAAACACACCTATTGAATGCACAAGATTGTTTAGAAACCCTAATTGGACAAGAATAAGCCTAGGGAGGACGAAAATGACCTAAATGTTCATCCAATGACACAAACACACCTATTGAATACACAAGATTGGTTAGAAACCCTAATTGGACAAGAATAAGCCTAGGGAGGACGAAAATGACCTAAATGTTCATCCAATGACACAAACACACCTATTGGATGCACAAGATTGGTTAGAAACCCTAATTGGACAAGAATAAGCCTAGGGAGGACGAAAATGACTTAAATGTTCATCCAATGACACAAACACACCTATTGGATAAACAAGATTGGTTAGAAACCCTAATTGGACAAGAATAAGCCTAGGGAGGACGAAAATGACCTAAATGTTCACCCAATGACACAAATAAACATATTGGATGCACAAGATTGGTTAAAAACCCTAATTGGACAAGAATAAGCCTAGGGAGGACGAAAATGACCTAAATGTTCATCCAATGACACAAACACACCTATTGGATGCACAAGATTGGTTAGAAACCCTAATTGGACAAGAATAAGCCTAGGGAGGACGAAAATGACATAAATGTTAATCCAATGACACAAATGAACTTATTGGACGCACAAGATTGGTTAAAAACCCTAATTGGACAAGAATAAGCCTAGGGAGGACGAAAATGACCTAAATGTTCATCCAATGACACAAACACACCTATTGGATGCACAAGATTGGTTAGAAACCCTAATTGGACAAGAATAAGCCTAGGGAGGATGCTAATGACCTAAATGTTCATCCAATGACACAAACACACCTATTGGATGCACAAGATTGGTTAAAAACCCTAATTGGACAAGAATAAGCCTAGGGAGGACGAAAATGACCTAAATGTTCATCCAATGACACAAATGAACTTATTGGATAAACAAGATTGGTTAAAAACCCTAATTGGACAGGAATAAGCCTAGAGAGGACGAAAATGACCTAAATGTTCATCAAATGACTAAACACACCTATTGGATGCACAAGATTGGTTATAAACCCTAATTGGACAAGAATAAGCCTAGGGAGGACGAAAATGGCCTAAATGTTCATCCAATGACACAAACACACCTATTGGATGCACAAGATTGGTTAGAAACCTTAATTGGACAAGAATAAGCCTAGGGAGGACGAAAATGACCTAAATGTTCACCCAATGACACAAATGAACATATTGGATGCACAAGATTGGTTAAAAACCCTAATTGGACAAGAATAAGCCTAGGGAGGACGAAAATGACCTAAATGTTCATCCAATGACACAAACACACCTATTGGATGCACAAGATTGGTTAGAAACCCTAATTGGACAAGAATAAGCCTAGGGATGATGAAAATGACCTAATTGTTAATCCAATGACACAAATGAACTTATTGGATGCACAAGATTGGTTAAAAACCCTAATTGGACAAGAATAAGCCTAGGGAGGACGAAAATGACCTAAATGTTCATCCAATGACACAAACACACCTATTGGATGCACAAGATTGGTTAGAAACCCTAATTGGACAAGAATAAGCCTAGGAAGGACGAAAATGACCTAAATGTTAATCCAATGACACAAATGAACTTATTGGATGCACAAGATTGCTTAACACCCTAATTGGACAAGAATAAGACTAGGGAGGACGAAAATGACCTAAATGTTCATCCAATGACACAAATGAACTTATTGGATGCACAAGATTGCTTAAAACCCTAATTGGACAAGAATAAGACTAGGGTGGACGAAAATGACCTAAATGTTCATCCAATGACACAAATGAACTTATTGGATGCACAAGATTGGTTAAAAACCCTAATTGGACAAGAATAAGCCTAGGGAGGACGAAAATGACCTAAATGTTCATCCAATGACACAAACACACCTATTGGATGCACAAGATTGGTTAGCAACCCTAATTGGACAAGAATAAGCCTAGGGAGGACGAAAATGACCTAAATGTTAATCCAATGACACAAATGAACTTATTGGATTCACAAGATTGGTTAAAAACCCTAATTGGACAAGAATAAGCCTAGGAAGGATGAAAATAACCTAAATGTTCATCAAATGACTAAACACACCTATTGGATGCACAAGATTGGTTAAAAACCCTAATTGGACAAGAATAAGCCTAGGGAGGACGAAAATGACCTAAATGTTCATCCAATGACACAAACACACCTATTGAATGCACAAGATTGGTTAAAAACCCTAATTGGACCAGAATAAGCATAGGGAGGACGAAAATGACCTAAATGTTCATCCAATAACACAAACACACCTATTGGATGCACAAGATTCGTTAGAAACCCTAATTGGACAAGAATAAGCCTAGGGAGGACGAAAATGACCTAAATGTTCATCCAATGACACAAACACACCTATTGGATGCACAAGATTGGTTAAAAACCCTAATTGGACAAGAATAAGCCTAGGGAGGACGAAAATCACCTAAATGTTAATCCAATGACACAAATGAACTTATTGGATGCACAAGATTGGTTAAAAACCCTAATTGGACAAGAATAAGCCTAGGGAGGACGAAAATGACCTAAATGTTAATCCAATGACACAAATGAACTTATTGGATGCAAAAGATTGGTTAAAAACCCTAATAGGACAAGAATAAGCCTAGGGAGGACGAAAATAACCTAAATGTTCATCAAATGACTAAACACACCTAGTGGATGCACAAGATTGGTTAGAAACCCTAATTGGACAAGAATAAGCCTAGGGAGGACGAAAATGACCTAAATGTTCACCCAATAACACAAATGAACTTATTGGATGCACTAGATTGGTTAAAAACCCTAATTGGACAAGAATAAGCCTAGGGAGGACGAAAATGACCTAAATGTTCATCCAATGACACAAACACACCTATTGGATGCACAAGATTGGTTAGAAACCCTAATTGGACAAGAATAAGCCTAGGGAGGACGAAAATGACCTAAATGTTAATCCAATGACACAAGTGAACTTATTGGATGCACAAGATTGGTTAAAAACCATAATTGGACAAGAACAAGCCTAGGGAGGACGAAAATGACCTAAATGTTCATCCAATGACACACACACCTATTGGATGCACAAGATTAGTTAGAAACCCAAATTGGACAAGAATAAGCCTAGAGAGGACGAAAATGACCTAAATGTTAATCCAATGACACAAATGAACTTATTGGATGAACAAGATTGGTTTAAAACCCTAATTGGAAAAGAATAAGCGTAGGGAGGATGAAAATAACCTAAATGTTCATCAAATGACTAAACACACCTATTGGATGCACAAGATTGGTTAAAAACCCTAATTGGACAAGAATAAGCCTAGGGAGGACGAAAATGACCTAAATGTTCATCCAATGACACAAACACACCTATTGGATGCACAAGATTGGTTAAAAACCCTAATTGGACAAGAATAAGCCTAGGGAGGACGAAAATGACCTAAATGTTCATCCAATGACACAAACACACCTATTGGATGAACAAGATTGGTTAGAAACCCTAATTGGACAAGAATAAACCTAGGGAGGACGAAAATGACTTAAATGTTAATCCAATGACACAAATGAACTTATTGGATGCACAAGATTGGTTAAAAACACTAATTGGACAAGAATAAGCCTAGGGTGGACGAAAATGACCTAAATGTTCATCCAATGACACAAATGAACTTATTGGATGCATAAGATTGGTTAAAAACCCTAATTGGACAAGAATAAGCCTAGGGAGGACGAAAATGACCTAAATGTTCATCCAATGACACAAACACACCTGTTGGATGCACAAGATTGGTTAAAAACCCTAATTGGACAAGAATAAGCCTAGGGAGGACGAAAATGACATAAATGTTCATCCAATGACACAAACACACCTATTGGATGAACAAGATTGGTTAGAAACCCTAATTGGACAAGAATAAACCTAGGGAGGACGAAAATGACTTAAATGTTAATCCAATGACACAAATGAACTTATTGGATGCACAAGATTGGTTAAAAACACTAATTGGACAAGAATAAGCCTAGGGTGGACGAAAATGACCTAAATGTTCATCCAATGACACAAATGAACTTATTGGATGCACAAGATTGGTTAAAAACCTTAAATGGACAAGAATAAGCCTAGGGAGGACGAAAATGACCTAAATGTTCATCCAATGACACAAACACACCTATTGGATGCACAAGATTGGTTAAAAACCCTAATTGGACAAGAATAAGCCTAGGGAGGACGAAAATGACCTAAATGTTCATCCAATGACACAAACACACCTATTGGATGCACAAGATTGGTTAGAAACCCTAATTGGACAAGAATAAGACTACGGTGGACGAAAATGACCTAAATGTGCATCCAATGACACAAACACACACATTGATTGCACAAGAATGCTTAAAACCCTAATTGGACAAGAATAAGACTATGGAGGACGAAAATGACCTAAGTGTTCATCCAATGACACAATCACACCTATTGAATGCACAAGATTGGTAAAAAACCCTAATTGGACAAGAATAAGCCTTGGGAGGATGAAAATGACTTAAATGTTAATCCAATGACACAAATGAAGTTATTGGATGCACAAGATTGCTTAAAAACCCTAATTGGACAAGAATAAGCCTATGGAGGACGAAAATGACTTAAATGTTCATCCAATGACACAAACGCACCTATTGGATGCACAAGATTGGTTAAAAACCCTAATTGGACAAGAATAAGCCTAGGGAGGACGAAAATGACTTAAATGTTAATCCAATGACACAAATGAACTTATTGGATGCACAAGATTGGTTAAAAACACTAATTGGACAAGAATAAGCCTAGGGTGGACGAAAATGACCTAAATGTTCATCCAATGACACAAATGAACTTATTGGATGCACAAGATTGGTTAAAAACCTTAATTGGACAAGAATAAGCCTAGGGAGGACGAAAATGTTCTAAATGTTCATCCAATGACACAAACACACCTATTGGATGCACAAGATTGGTTAAAAACCCTAATTGGACAAGAATAAGCCTAGGGAGGACGAAAATGACCTAAATGTTCATCCAATGACACAAACACACCTATTGGATGCACAAGATTGGTTAGAAACCCTAATTGGACAAGAATAAGCCTAGGGAGAACGATAATGACCTAAATGTTCATCCAATGACACAAATGAACTTATTGGATGCACAAGATTGCTTAAAAACCCTAATTGGACAAGAATAAGCCTAGGGAGGACGAAAATGACCTAAATGTTAATCCAATAACGCAAATGAACTTATTGGATGCCCAAGATTGGTTAAAAACCCTAATTGGACAAGAATAAGCCTTGGGAGGACGAAAATGACCTTAATGTTCATCCAATGACACAAATGAACTTATTGGATGCACAAGATTGGTTAAAAACCCTACTTGGACAAGAATAAGCCTAGGGTGGACGATCATGACCTAAATGTTCATCCAATGAAACAAACACACCTATTGGATGCACAAGATTGGTTAAAAACCTTAATTGGACAAGAATATGCCTAGGGACGACGAAAATGACCTAAATGTTCATCCAATGACACAAATGAACTTATTGGATGCACAAGATTGGTTAAAAACCCTAATTGGACAAGAATAAGCCTTGGGAGGACGAAAATGACCTAAATGTTCATCCAATGACACAAATGAACTTATTGGATGCACAAGATTGGTTAAAAACCCTAATTGGACAAGAATAAGCCTAGGGTGGACGAAAATGACCTAAATGTTCATCCAATGACACAAATGAACTTATTGGATGCACAAGATTGGTTAAAAACCCTAATTGGACATGAATAAGCCTAGGGAGGACGAAAATGACCTAAATGTTCATCCAATGACACAAACACACGTATTGGATGCACAAGATTGGTTAAAAACCCTAATTGGACAAGAATAAGCCTAGGGAGGACGAAAATGACCTAAATGTTCATCTAATGACACAAACACACCTATGGGATGCACAAGATTGGTTAAAAACCCTAACTGGACAAGAATAAGCCTAGGGAGGACGAAAATGACCTAAATGTTCATCCAATGACACAAATGAACTTATTGGATGCACAAGATTGCTTAAAACCCTAATTGGACAAGAATAAGACTAGGGAGGACAAAAATGACCTAAATGTTCATCCAATGACACAAACACACCTATTGGATGCACAAGATTGGTTAAAAACCCTAATTGGACAACAATAAGCCTTGGGAGGATGAAAATGACCTAAATATTCATCAAATAACACAAACACACCTATTGGATGCACAAGATTGGCTTAAAACCCTAATTGGACAAGAATAAGACTAGGGAGGACGAAAATGACCTAAATGTTCAACCAATATCACAAACACACTTATTGGATGCACAAGATTGGTTAAAAACCCTAATTGGACAACAATAAGCCTAGGGAGGACGAAAATGACCTAAATGTTCATCTAATGACACAAACACACCTATTGGATGCACAAGATTGGTTAAAAACCCTAATTGCACAAAAATAAGCCTAGGGAGGACGAAAATGACCTAAATGTTCATCCAATGACACAAATGAACTTATTGGATGCACAAGATTGGTTAAAAACCCTAATTGGCCAAGAATAAGCCTTGGAAGGACGAAAATGACCTAAATGTTCATCTAATGACACAAATGAACTTATTGGATGCACAAGATTGGTTAAAAACCCTAATTGGACAAGAATAAGCCTAGGGTGGACGAAAATGACCTAAATGTTCATCCAATGACACAAATGAACTTATTGGATGCACAAGATTGGTTAAAAACCCTAATTGGACAAGAATAAGCCTAGGGAGGGCGAAAATGACCTAAATGTTCATCCAATGCCACAAACACACCTATTGGATGCACAAGATTGGTTAAAAACCCTAATTGGACAAGAATAAGCCTAGGGAGGACGAAAATGACCTAAATGTTCATCCAATGACACAAACACACCTATTGGATGCACAAGATTGGTTAAAAACCCTAATTGGACAAGAATAAGCTTTGGGAGGACGAAAATGACCTAAATGTTCATCCAATGACACAAATGAACTTATTGGATGCACAAGATTGGTTAAAAACCCTAATTGGACAAGAATAAGCCTAGGGTGGACGAAAATGACCTAAATGTTCATCCAATGACACAAATGAACTTATTTGAGGCACAAGATTGCTTAAAAACCCTAATTGGACAAGAATAAGCCTAGGGAGGACGAAAATGACCTAAATGTTCATCCAATGACACAAATGAACTTATTGGATGCACAAGATTGGTTAAAAACCCTAATTGGACAAGAATAAGCCTAGGGAGGACTTAAATGACCTAAATGTTCATCCAATGACACAAATGAACTTATTGGATGCACAAGATTGGTTAAAAACCCTAATTGGACAAGAATAAGCATATGGGGGACGAAAATGACCTAAATGTTCATCCAATGACACAAACACACATATTGGATGCACAAGATTGCTTAAAACCCTAATTGGACAAGAATAAGACTAGGGATGACGAAAATGACCTAAATGTTCATCCAATGACACAAATGAACTTATTGGATGCACAAGATTGGTTAAAAACCCTAATTGGACAAGAATAAGCCTAGGGAGGACGAAAATGACCTAAATGTTCGTCCAATGACACAAACACACCTATTGGATGCACAAGATTGAATAAAAACCCTAATTGGACAAGAATAAGCATAGGGAGGACGAAAATGACCTAAATGTTCGTCCAATGACACAAACACACCTATAGGATGCACAAGATTGCATAAAAACCCTAATTGGACAAGAACCAGCCTAGGGAGGACGAAAATGATCTAAATGTTCATCCAATGACACAAATGAACTTATTGGATGCACAAGATTGGTTAAAAACCCTAATTGGACAAGAATAAGCCTAGGGAGGACTTAAATGACCTAAATGTTCATCCAATGACACAAATGAACTTATTGGATGCACAAGATTGGTTAAAAACCCTAATTGGACAAGAATAAGCATAGGGAGGACGAAAATGACCTAAATGTTCATCCAATGACAAAAACACACATATTGGATGCACAAGATTGCTTAAAACCCTAATTGGACAAGAATAAGACTAGGGATGACGAAAATGACCTAAATGTTCATCCAATGACACAAATGAACTTATTGGATGCACAAGATTGGTTAAAAACCCTAATTGGACAAGAATAAGCATAGGGAGGTCAAAAATTACCTAAATGTTCATCCAATGACACAAACACACATATTGGATGCACAAGATTGCTTAAAACCCTAATTGGACAAGAATAAGCCTAGGGAGGACGTAAATGACCTAAATGTTCATCCAATGACACAAATGAACTTATTGAATGCACAAGATTGGTTAAAAACCCTAATTGGACAAGAATAAGCATAGGGAGGACGAAAATGACCTAAATGTTCATCCAATGACACAAACACACATATTGGATGCACAAGATTGCTTAAAACCCTAATTGGACAAGAATAAGACTAGGGATGACGAAAATGACCTAAATGTTCATCCAATGACACAAATGAACTTATTGGATGCACAAGATTGGTTAAAAACCCTAATTGGACAAGAATAAGCTTAGGGAGGACGAAAATGACCTAAATGTTCGTGCAATGACACAAACACACCTATTGGATGCACAAGATTGCATAAAATCCCTAATTGGACAAGAATAAGACTAGGGAGGACGTAAATGACCTAAATGTTCCACCAATGACACAAATGAACTTATTGGATGCACAAGGTTGGTTAAAAACCCTAATTGGACAAGAATAAGACTAGGGAGGACGAAAATGACCTAAATGTTCATCCAATGACACAAATGAACTTATTGGATGCACAAGATTGGTTAAAAGCCCTAATTGGACAAGAATAAGCCTAGGGAGGACGAAAATGACCTAAATGTTCATCCAATGACACAAACACACCTATTGGATGCACAAGATTGGTGAGAAAACCCTAATTGGACAAGAATAAGCCTAGGAAGGACGAAAATGACCTAAATGTTAATCCAAGGACACAAATGAGTTTATTGGATACACAAGATTGGTTAAAAACCCTAATTGGACAAGAATAAGCCTAGGGAGGACGAAAATGACCTAAATGTTCATCCAATGACACAAACACACCTATTGGATGCACAAGATTGGTTAGAAACCCTAATTGGACAAGAATAAGCATAGGGAGGACGAAAATGACCTAAATGTTCATCCAATGACACAAACACACCTATTGGATGCACAAGATTGGTTCGAAACCCTAATTAGACAAGAATAAGACTAGGGGGGACGAAAATGACCTAAATGTTCATCCAATGACACAAACACACCTATTGGATGCACAAGATTGGTTAGAAACCCTAATTGGACAAGAATAAGCCTTGGGAGGACGAAAATGACCTAAATGTTCATCCAATGACACAAATGAATTTATTGGTTGCACAAGATTGGTTAAAAACCCTAATTGGACAAGAATAAGCCTAGGGAGGACGAAAATGACCTAAATGTTCATCCAATGACACAAACACACCTATTGGATGCACAAGATTGGTTAGAAACCCTAATTGGACAAGAATAAGCCTAGGGAGAACGATAATGACCTAAATGTTCATCCAATGACACAAATGAACTTATTGGATGCACAAGATTGCTTAAAAACCCTAATTGGACAAGAATAAGCCTAGGGAGGACGAAAATGACCTAAATGTTAATCCAATGACGCAAATGAACTTATTGGATGCACAAGATTGGTTAAAAACCCTAATTGGACAAGAATAAGCCTTGGGAGGACGAAAATGACCTTAATGTTCATCCAATGACACAAATGAACTTATTGGATGCACAAGATTGCTTAAAACCCTATTTGGACAAGAATAAGCCTTGGGAGGACGAAAATGACCTAAATGTTCATCAAATGGCACAAACACACCTATTGGATGCATAAGATTGGTTAAAAACCCTAATTGGACAAGAATAAGCCTAGGGTGGACGAAAATGACCTAAATGTTCATCGAATGACACAAACACACCTATTGGATGCACAATATTCGTTAGAAACCCTAATTGGACAAGAATAAGCCTAGGGAGGACGAAAATGACCTAAATGTGCATCCAATGACACAAACACACACATTGATTGCACAAGAATGCTTAAAACCCTAATTCGACAAGAATAAGACTATGGAGGACAAAAATGACCTAAATGTTCATCCAATGATACAATCACATCTATTGAATGCACAAGATTTGTTAAAAACCCTAATTGTACAAGAATAAGCCTAGGGAGGACGAAAATGACCTAAATGTTCATCCAATGACACCAATGAACTTATTGGATGCACAAGATAGCTTAAAAACCTTAATTGGACAAGAATAAGCCTAGGGAGGATGAAAATGACCAAAATGTACATCCAATGACACAAATGAACTTATTGGAGGCACAAGATTGGTTAAAAACCCTAATTGGACAAGAATAAGCCTAGGGAGGACGAAAATGACCTAAATGTTCATCCAATGACACAAACACACCTATTGGATGCACAAGATAGCTTAAAAACCCTAATTGGACAAGAATAAGCCTAGGGAGGACGAAAATGACCTAAATGTTCATCCAATGACACAAATGAACTTATTGGATGCACAAGATTGGTTAAAAACCCTAATTGGACTAGAATAAGCCTAGGGAGGATGAAAATGACCTAAATGTTCATCCAATGACACAAACGCACCTATTGGATGCACAAGATTGGTTAAAAACCCTAATTGGACAAGAATAAGCCTAAGGTGGACGAAAATGACCTAAATGTTCATCCAATGACACAAACACACCTATTGGATGCACCAGATTGGTTAGAAACCCTAATTGGACAAGAATAAGCCTAGGGAGGACGAAAATGACCTAAATGTTCATCCAATGACACAAATGAACTTATTGGATGCACAAGATTGCTTAAAAACCCTAATTGGAGAAGAATAAGCCAGGAGAGGACGAAAATGACCTAAATGTTCATCCAATGACGCAAACACACCTATTGGATGCACAAGATTGGTTAAAAACCCAAATTGGACAAGAATAAGCCTAGGGAGGACGAAAATGACCTAAATGTTCATCCAATGACACAAACACACCTATTGGATGCACAAGAATCGTTAGAAACCCTAATTGGACAAGAATAAGACTAAGGTGGACGAAAATGACCACAATGTGCATCCAATGACACAAACACACACATTGATTGCACAAGAATGCTTAAAACCCTAATTGGACAAGAATAAGACTATGGAGGACGAAAATGACCTAAGTGTTCATCCAATGACACAATCACACCTATTGAATGCACAAGATTGGTAAAAAACCCTAATTGGACAAGAATAAGCCTTGGGAGGATGAAAATGACTTAAATGTTAATCCAATGACACAAATGAAGTTATTGGATGCACAAGATTGCTTAAAAACCCTAATTGGACAAGAATAAGCCTATGGAGGACGAAAATGACTTAAATGTTCATCCAATGACACAAACGGACCTATTGGATGCACAAGATTGGTTAAAAACCCTAATTGGACAAGAATAAGCCTAGGGAGGACGAAAATGACTTAAATGTTAATCCAATGACACAAATGAACTTATTGGATGCACAAGATTGGTTAAAAACACTAATTGGACAAGAATAAGCCTAGGGTGGACGAAAATGACCTAAATGTTCATCCAATGACACAAATGAACTTATTGGATGCACAAGATTGGTTAAAAACCTTAATTGGACAAGAATAAGCCTAGGGAGGACGAAAATGACCTAAATGTTCATCCAATGACACAAACACACCTATTGGATGCACAAGATTGGTTAAAAACCCTAATTGGACAAGAATAAGCCTAGGGACGACGAAAATGACCTAAATGTTCATCCAATGACACAAATGAACTTATTGGATGCACAAGATTGGTTAAAAACCCTAATTGGACAAGAATAAGCCTAGGGAGGACAAAAATGACCTAAATGTTCATCCAATGACACAAATTAACTTATTGGATGCACAAGATTTGTTTAAAAACCCTAATTGGACAAGAATAAGCCTTGGGAGGACGAAAATGACATAAATGTTCATCAAATGACACAAATGAACTTATTGGATGCACAAGATTAGTTAAAAACCCTAATTGGACAAGAATAAGCCTAGGGTGGACGAAAATGACCTAAATGTTCATCCAATGACACAAATGAACTTATTGGATGCACAAGATTGGTTAAAAACCCTAATTGGACAAGAATAAGCCTAGGGAGGACAAAATGACCTAAATGTTCATCCAATGACACAAACACACCTATTGGATGCACAAGATTGGTTAAAAACCCTAATTGGACAAGAATAAGCCTAGGGAGGACGAAAATGACCTAAATGTTCATCCAATGACACAAACACACCTATTGGATGCACAAGATTGGTTAAAAACCCTAACTGGATAAGAATATGCCTAGGGAAGACGAAAATGACTTAAATCTTAATCCAATGACACAAATGAACTTATTGGATGCACAAGATTGCTTAAAACCCTAATTGGATAAGAAGAAGCCTTGGGAGGACGAAAATGACCTAAATGTTCATCAAATGACACAAACACACCTATTGGATATACAAGATTGGCTTAAAACCGTAATTGGACAAGAATAAGACTAGGGACGACGAAAATGACCTAAATGTTCATCCAATGACACAAATGAACTTATTCGATGCACAAGATTGCTTAAAACCCTAATTGGACAAGAATAACACTACGGAGGATGAAAATGACCTAAATGTTCATCCAATGACACAAACACACCTATTGGATGCAAAAGATTGGTTAGAAACCCTAATTGGACAAGAATAAGCCTAGGGAGGACGAAAATGACCTAAATGTTCATCCAATGACACAAATGAACTTATTGGATGCACAAGATTGGTTAAAAACCCTAATTGGACAAGAATAAGCCTAGGGAGGACGAAAATGACCTAAATGTTCATCCAATGACACAAATGAACTTATTGGATGCACAAAATTGCTTAAAAACCCTAATTGGACAAGAATAAGCCTAGGGAGGACGAAAATGACCTAAATGTTCATCCAATGACACAAATGAACTTATTGGATGCACAAGATTGCTTAAAAACCCTAATTGGACAAGAATAAGCCTAGGGAGCCCGAAAATGACCTAATTGTTCATCCAATGACACAAATACACCTATTGGATGCAAAAGATTGGTTAGAAACCCTAATTTGACAAGCATAAGCCTAGGGAGGACGAAAATGACCTAAATGTTCATCCAATGACACAAACACACCTATTGGATGCACAAGATTGGTTAAAAACCCTAATTGGACAAGAATAAGCCTAGGGAGGACGAAAATGACCTAAATGTTCATCCAATGACACAAACACACCTATTGGATGCACAAGATTGGTTAAAAACCCTAATTGGACAAGAATAAGCCTAGGAAGGACGAAAATGACGTAAATGTTCATCCAATGACACAAATGAACTTATTGGATGCACAAGATTGCTTAAAAACCCTAATTGGACAAGAATAAGCCTAGGGAGGACGAAAATGACCTAAATGTTCATCCAATGACACAAATACACCTATGGGATGCACAAGATTGGTTAGAAACCCTAATTGGACAAGAATAAGCCTAGGGAGGACGAAAATGACCTAAATGTTCATCCAATGACACAAACACACCTATTGGATGCACAAGATTGGTTAAAAACCCTAATTGGACAAGAATAAGCCTAAGGAGGACGAAAATGACCTGATGTTCATCCAATGACAAAAACACACCTATTGGATGCACAAGATTGGTTAAAAACCCTAATTGGACAAGAATAAGCCTAGGGAGGACGAAAATGACCTAAATGTTCATCCAATGACACAAACACACCTATTGGATGCACAAGATTGGATAGAAACCCTAATTGGACAAGAATAAGCCTAGGGAGGACGAAAATGACCTAAATGTTCATCCAATGACACAAATGAACTTATTGGATGCATAAGATTGGTTAAAAACCCTAATTGGACAAGAATAAGCTTGGGGTGGACGAAAATGACCTAATTGTTCATCCAATGATACAAATGAACTTATTGGATGCACAAGATTGGTTAAAAACCCTAATTGGACAAGAATAAGCCTAGGGAGGACGAAAATGACCTAAATGTTCATCCAATGAAACAAACACACCTATTGGATGCACAAGATTGGTTAAAAACCCTAATTGGACAAGAATAAGCCTAGGGAGGACGAAAATGACCTAAATGTTCATCCAATGACACAAACACACCTATTGGATGCACAAGATTGGTTAAAAACCCTAATGGGACAAGAATAAGGTTAGGGAGGACGAAAATGACCTAAATGTTCATCCAATGTCACAAACACACCTATTGGATGCACAAGATTGGTTAGAAACCCTAATTGGACAAGAATAAGCCTAGGGAGGACGAAAATGACATAAATGTTAATCCAATGACACAAATGAACTTATTGGATGCACAAGATTGGTTAAAAACCCTAATTGGACAAGAATAAGCCTAGGGAGGACGAAAATGACCTAAATGTTCATCCAATCTCACAATTGAACTTATTGGATGCACAAGATTGGTTAAAAACCCTAATTGGACAAGAATAAGCCTAGGGAGGACGAAAATGACCTAAATGTTCATCCAATGACACAAACACACCTATTGGATGCACAAGATTGGTTAAAAACCCTAATTGGACAAGAATAAGCCTAGGGAGGACGAAAATGACCTAAATGTTCATCCAATGACACAAACACACCTATTGGATGCACAAGATTGGTTAGAAACCCTAATTGGACAAGAATAAGCCTAGGGAGGACGAAAATGACCAAAATGTTAATCCAATGACACAAATGAACTTATTGGATGCACAAGATTGGTTAAAAACCCTAATTGGACAAGAATAAGCCTAGGGAGGACGAAAATAACCTAAATGTTCTTCCAATGACACAAATGAACTTATTGGATGCACAAGAATGGTTAAAAACCCTAATTGGACAAGAATAAGCCTAGGGAGGACGAAAATGACCTAAATGTTCATCCAATGACACAAACACACCTATTTGATGCACAAGATTGGTTAGAAACCCTAATTGGACAAGAATAAGCCTAGGAAGGACGAAAATGACCTTAATGTTAATCCAATGACACAAATGAACTTATTGGATGCACAAGATTGGTTGAAAACCCTAATTGGACAAGAATAAGCCTAGGGAGGACGAAAATGACCTAAATGTTCATCCAATGACACAAACACACCTATTGGATGCACAAGATTGGTTAAAAACCCTAATTGGACAAGAATAAGCCTAGGGAGGACGAAAATGACCTAAATGTTCATCCAATGACACAAATGAACCTATTGGATGCATAAGATTGGTTAAAAACCCTAATTGGACAAGAATAAGCTTAGGGTGGACGAAAATGACCTAATTGTTCATCCAATGACACAAATGAACTTATTGGAATCACATGATTGGTTAAAAACCCTAATTGGACAAGAATAAGCCTAGGGAGGACGAAAATGACCTAAATGTTAATTCAATGACACAAATGAACTTATTGGATGCACAAGATTGCTTAAAACCCTAGTTGGACAAGAATAAGCCTAGGGAGGACGAAAATGACCTAAATGTTCATTCAATGACACAAACACACCTATTGGGTGCACAAGATTGGTTAAAAACCCTAATTGCACAAGAATAAGCCTAGGGAGGACGAAAATGACCTAAATGTTCATCCAATGACACAAATGAACTTATTGGATGCACAAGATTGGTTAAAAACCCTAATTGGACAAGAATAAGACTAGGGAGGACGAAAATGACCTAAATGTTCATCCAATGACACAAACACACCTATTGGATGCACAAGATTGGTTAGAAACCCTAATTGGACAAGAATAAGCCTAGGGAGGATGAAAATGACCTAAATATTCATCCAATGACACAAATGAACTTATTGGATGCACAAGATTGCTTAAAACCCTAATTGGACAAGAATAAGACTAGGGAGGACGAAAATGACCTAAATGTTAATCCAACGACACAAATGAACTTATTGGATGCACAAGATTGGTTAAAAACCCTAATTGAACAATAATAAGCCTAGGGAGGATGAAATTGACCTAAATGTTCATCCAATGACACAAACACACCTATTGGATGCACAAGATTGGTTAAAAACCCTAATTGGACAAGAATAAGCCAAGGGAGGACGAAAATGACCTAAATGTTAATCCAATACACAAATGAACTAATTGGATGCACAAGATTAGTTAAAAACCCTAACTGGACAAGAATAAGCCTAGGGAGGACGAAAATGACCTAAATGTTCATCCAATGACACAAACACACCTATTGGATGCACAAGATTGGTACAAAACCCTAATTGGACAAGAATAAGCCTAGGGAGGACGAAATGACCTAAATGTTAATCCAATGAAACAAATGAACTTATTGGATGCACAAGATTGGTTAAAAACCCTAATTGGACAAGAATAAGCCTAGGGAGGATGAAAATGACCTAAATATGCATCCAATGACACAAACACACCTATTGGATGCACAAGATTGGTTAAAAACCCTAATTGGACAAGAATAAGCCTAGGGAGGACGAAAATGACCTAAATGTTCATCCAATGACACAAACACACCTATTGGATGCACAAGATTGGTTAGAAACCCTAATTGGACAAGAATATGCTTAGGGAGGACGAAAATGACCTAAATGTTCATCCAATGACACAAACACACCTATTGGATGCACACGATTGGTTAGAAACCCTAATTTGACAAGAATAAGCCTAGGGAGGACGAAAATGACCTAACTATTCATCCAATGACACAAATGAACTTATTGGATGCACAAGATTGGTTAAAAACCCTAATTGGAAAAGAATAAGCCTAGGGAGGACGAAAATGACCTAAATGTTCATCCAATGAAACAAACACACCTATTGGATGCACAAGATTGGTTAGAAACCCTAATTGGACAAGAATAAGCCTAGGGAGGATGAAAATGACCTAAATGTTAATCCAATGACACAAATGAACTTATTGGATGCACAAGATTGATTAAAAACCCTAATTGGACAAGAATAAGCCTAGGGAGGACGAAAATAACCTAAATGTTCATCAAATGACTAAACACACCTATTGGATGCACAAGATTGGTTAAAAACCCTAATTGGACAAGAATAAGCCTAGGGAGGACGAAAATGACCTAAATTTTCATCCAATGACACAAACACACCTATTGGATGCACAAGATTGGTTAAAAACCCTAATTGGACAAGAATAAGCCTAAGGTGGACGAAAATGACCTAAATGTTCATCGAAAGACACAAATGAACTTATTGGATGCACAAGATCGGTTAAAAACCCTAATTGGACAAGAATAAGCCTAGGGAGGACGAAAATGACCTAAATGTTCATCCAATGACACAAACACATCTATTGGATGCACAAGATTGGTTAAAAACCCTAACTGGACAAGAATAAGCCTAAGGAGGACGAAAATGACTTAAATCTTAATCCAATGACACAAATGAACTTATTGGATGCACAAGATTGCTTAAAACCCTAATTGGACAAGAATAAGCCTTGGGAGGACGAAAATGACCTAAATGTTCATCAAATGACACAAACACACCTATTGGATGCACAAGATTGGTTAAAAACCCTAATTGGAAAAGAATAAGCCTAGGGAGGACGAAAATGACCTAAATGTTCATCCAATGACACAAACACACCTATTGGATGCACAAGATTCGTTAGAAACCCTAATTGGACTAGAATAAGCCTAGGGAGGACGAAATTGACCTAAATGTGCATCCAATGACACAAACACACACATTGATTGCACAAGAATGCTTAAAACCCTAATTGGACAAGAATAAGACTAGGGAGGACGAAAATGACCTAAATGTTCATCCAATGACACAAACACACCTATTGAATGCACAAGATTGGTTAAAAACCATAATTGGACAAGAATAAGACTTGGGAGGACGAAAATGACTTAAATGTTATTCCAATGACACAAATGAAGTTATTGGATGCACAAGATTGCTTAAAAACCCTAATTGCACAAGAATAAGTCTAAGGAGGACGAAAATGACTTAAATGTTCATCCAATGACACAAACGCACCTATTGGATGCACAAGATTGGTTAAAAACCCTAATTGGACAAGAATAAGCCTAGGGAGGACGAAAATGACCTAAATGTTCATCCAATGACACAAACACACCTATTGGATGCACAAGGTTGGTTAGAAACCCTAATTGGACAAGAATAAGCGTAGGGAGGACGAAAATGACCTAAATGTTAATCCAATGACACAAATGAACTTATTGGATGCACAAGATTGGTTAAAAACCCTAATTGGACAAGAATAAGCCTAGGGAGGACGAAAATGACCTAAATGTTCATCCAATGACACAAACACACCTATTGGATGCACAAGATTGGTTAGAAACCCTAATTGGACAAGAATAAGCCTAGGGAGGACGAAGATGACCTAAATGTTCACCCAATGACACAAATGAACTTATTGGATGCACAAGATTGGTTAAAAACCCTAATTAGACAAGAATAAGCCTATGGAGGACGAAAGTGACCTAAATGTTCATCCAATGACACAAACACACCTATTGGATGCCCAAGATTGGTTAAAAACCCTAATTGGATAAGAATAAGCATAGGGAGGAAGAAAATGACCTAAATGTTCATCCAATGACACAAACACACCTATTGGATGCACAAGATTGGTTAGAAACCCTAATTGGACAAGAATAAGCCTAGGGAGGACGAAAATGACCTAAATGTTCATCCAATGACACAATTGAACTTATTGGATACACAAGATTGGTTAAAAACCCTAATGGGACAAGAATAAGCCTAGGGAGGACGAAAATGACCTAAATGTTCATCCAATGTCACAAACACACCTATTGGATGCACAAGATTGGTTAGAATCCCTAATTGTACAAGAATAAGCATAGGGAGGACGAAAATGACCGAAATGTTCATCCAATGACACAAACACACCTATTGGATGCACAAGATTGGTTAGAAACTCTAATTGGACAAGAATAAGCCTAGGGAGGACGAAAATGACCTAAATGTTAATCCAATGACACAAATGAACTTATTGGATGCACAAGATTGGTTAAAAACCCTAATTGGACAAGAATAAGCCTAGGGAGGACGAAAATGACCTAAATGTTCATCCAATGACACAAACACACATATTGGATACACAAGATTGTTTAGAAACCCTAATTGGACAAGAATAAGCCTAGGGAGGACGAAAATGACCTAAATGTTCATCCAATGACACAAACACACCTATTGGATGCACAAGATTGGTTAAAAACCCTAATTGGACAAGAATAAGCCTAGGGAGGACGAAAATGACCTAAATGTTCATCCAATGACACAAACACACCTATTGGATGCACAAGATTGGTTAGAAACCCTAATTGGACAAGAATAAGACTAGGGAGGACGATAATGACCTAAATGTTCATCCAATGACACAAATGAACTTATTGGATGCACAAGATTGCTTAAAAACCCTAATTGGACAAGAATAAGCCTAGGGAGGACGAAAATGACCTAAATGTTAATCCAATGACGCAAATGAACTTATTGGATGCACAAGATTGGTTAGAAACCCTAATTGGACAAGAATAAGCCTAGGGAGGACGAAAATGACTTAAATGTTAATCCAATGACACAAATGAACTTATTGGATGCACAAGATTGGTTAAAAACACTAATTGGACAAGAATAAGCCTAGGGTGGACGAAAATGACCTAAATGTTCATCCAATGACACAAATGAACTTATTGGATGCACAAGATTGGTTAAAAACCTTAATTGGACAAGAATAAGCCTAGGGAGGACGAAAATGTTCTAAATGTTCATCCAATGACACAAACACACCTATTGGATGCACAAGATTGGTTAAAAACCCTAATTGGACAAGAATAAGCCTAGGGAGGACGAAAATGACCTAAATGTTCATCCAATGACACAAACACACCTATTGGATGCACAAGATTGGTTAGAAACCCTAATTGGACAAGAATAAGCCTAGGGAGAACGATAATGACCTAAATGTTCATCCAATGACACAAATGAACTTATTGGATGCACAAGATTGCTTAAAAACCCTAATTGGACAAGAATAAGCCTAGGGAGGACGAAAATGACCTAAATGTTAATCCAATAACGCAAATGAACTTATTGGATGCCCAAGATTGGTTAAAAACCCTAATTGGACAAGAATAAGCCTTGGGAGGACGAAAATGACCTTAATGTTCATCCAATGACACAAATGAACTTATTGGATGCACAAGATTGGTTAAAAACCCTACTTGGACAAGAATAAGCCTAGGGTGGACGATCATGACCTAAATGTTCATCCAATGAAACAAACACACCTATTGGATGCACAAGATTGGTTAAAAACCTTAATTGGACAAGAATATGCCTAGGGACGACGAAAATGACCTAAATGTTCATCCAATGACACAAATGAACTTATTGGATGCACAAGATTGGTTAAAAACCCTAATTGGACAAGAATAAGCCTTGGGAGGACGAAAATGACCTAAATGTTCATCCAATGACACAAATGAACTTATTGGATGCACAAGATTGGTTAAAAACCCTAATTGGACAAGAATAAGCCTAGGGTGGACGAAAATGACCTAAATGTTCATCCAATGACACAAAAGAACTTATTGGATGCACAAGATTGGTTAGAAACCCTAATTGGACAAGAATAAGCCTAGGGAGGACGAAAATGACCTAAATGTTCATCCAATGACACAAATGAACTTATTGGATGCACAAGATTGGTTATAAACCCTAATTGGACAAGAATAAGCCTAGGGAGGACGAAAATGACCTAAATGTTCATCCAATGACACAAATACACCTATTGGATGCAAAAGATTGGTTAGAAACCCTAATTTGACAAGAATAAGCCTAGGGAGGACGAAAATGACCTAAATGTTCATCCAATGACACAAACACACCTATTGGATGCACAAGATTGGTTAAAAACCCTAATTGGACAAGAATAAGCCTAGGGAGGACGAAAATGACCTAAATGTTCATCCAATGACACATATGAACTTTTTAGATGCACAAGATTGGTTAGAAACCCTAATTGGACAAGAATAAGCCTAGGGAGGACGAAAATGACCTAAATGTTCATCCAATGACACAAATGAACTTATTGGATGCACAAGATTGCTTATAAACCCTAATTGGACAAGAATAAGCCTAGGGAGGACGAAAATGACGTAAATGTTCATCCAATGACACAAATGAACTTATTGGATGCACAAGATTGCTTAAAAACCCTAGTTGGACAAGAATAAGCCTAGGGAGGACGAAAATGACCTAAATGTTCATCCAATGACACAAACACACCTATTGGATGCACAAGATTGGTTAAAAACCCTAATTGGACAAGAATAAGCCTAGGGAGGACGAAAATGACCTAAATGTTCATCCAATGACACAAATGAACTTATTGGATGCACAAGATTGCTTATAAACCCTAATTGGACAAGAATAAGCCTAGGGAGGACGAAAATGACCTAAATGTTCATCCAATGACACAAATGAGCTTATTGGATGCACAAGATTGCTTAAAAACCCTAATTGGACAAGAATAAGCCTAGGGAGGACGAAAATGACCTAAATGTTCATCCAATGACACAAATACACCTATTGGATGCAAAAGATTGGTTAGAAACCCTAATTTGACAAGAATAAGCCTAGGGAGGACGAAAATGACCTAAATGTTCATCCAATGACACAAACACACCTATTGGATGCACAAGATTGGTTAAAAACCCTAATTGGACAACAGTAAGCCTTGGGAGGACGAAAATGACCTAAATGTTCATCCAATGACACAAATGTACTTATTGGATGCACAAGATTGGTTAAAAACCCTAATTGGACAAGAATAAGCCTAGGGTGGACGAAAATGACCTAAATGTTTATCCAATGACACAAACACACCTATTGGATGCACAAGATTGGTTAAAAACCCTAATTGGACAAGAATAAGCCTAGGGAGGACGAAAATGACCTAAATGTTCATCCAATGACACAAACACACCTATTGGATGCACAAGATTGGTTAAAAACCCTAATTGGACAAGAATAAGCCTAGGGAGGACGAAAATGACCTAAATGTTCATCCAATGACTCAAACACACCTATTGGATGCACAAGATTGGTTAAAAACCCTAATTGGACAAGAATAAGCCTAGGAAGGACGAAAATGACCTAAATGTTAATCCAATGACACAAATGAACTTATTGGATGCACAAGATTGTTTAAAAACCCTAATTGGACAAGAATAAGCCTAGGGAGGACGAAAATAACCTAAATGTTCATCCAATGACACAAACACACCTATTGGATGGACAAGATTGGTTAAAAACCCTAATTGGACGAGAATAAGCCTAGGGAGGACGAAAATGACCTAAATGTTCATCCAATGACACAATTGAACTTATTGGATGCACAAGATTGGTTAAAAACCCTAATTGGACAAGAATAAGACTAGGGAGGACGAAAATGACCTAAATGTTAATCTAATGACACAAACACACTTATTGGATGCACAAGATTGGTTAGAAACCCGAATTGCACAAGAATAAGCCTAGGGAGAGCGAAAATGACCTAAATGTTAATCCAATGACACAAATGAACTTATTGGATGCACAAGATTGGTTAAAAACCCTAATTGGACAAGAATAAGACTAGGGAGGACGAAAATGACCTAAATGTTCATCCAATGACACAAACACACCTATTGAATGCACAAGATTGGTTAGAAACCCTAATCGGACAAGAATAAGCCTAGGAAGGACGAAAATGACCTAAATGTTAATCCAATGACACAAATGAACTTATTGGATGCACAAGATCGGTTTAAAACCCTAATTGGACAAGAATAAGCCTAGGGAGGACGAAAATGACCTAAATGTTCATCCAATGACACAAACACACCTATTGGATGCACAAGATTGGTTAAAAACCCTAATTGGACAAGAATAAGCCTAGGGAGGACGAAAATGACCTAAATGTTCATCCAATGACACAAACACACCTATTGGATGCACAAGATTGGTTAAAAACCCTAATTGGACAAGAATAAGCCTAAGGTGGACGAAAATGACCTAAATGTTCATCGAATGACACAAATGAACTTATTGGATGCACAAGATTGGTTAAAAACCCTAATTGGACAAGAATAAGCCTAGGGAGGACGAAAATGACCTAAATGTTCATCCAATGACACAAACACACCTATTGGATGCACAAGATGGGTTAAAAACCCTAATTGGACAAGAATAAGCCTAGGGAGGACGAAAATGACTTAAATGTTCATCCAATGACACAAACAAATCTATTGGATGCACAAGATTGGTTAAAAACCCTAACTGGACAAGAATAAGCCTAAGGAGGACGAAAATGACTTAAATCTTAATCCAATGACACAAATGAACTTATTGGATGCACAAGATTGCTTAAAACCCTAATTGGACAAGAATAAGCCTTGGGAGGACGAAAATGACCTAAATGTTCATCGAATGACACAAATGAACTTATTGGATGCACAAGATTGGTTAAAAACCCTAATTGGACAAGAATAAGCCTAGGGAGGACGAAAATGACCTAAATGTTCATCCAATGACACAAACACACCTATTGGATGCACAAGATTGGTTAAAAACCCTAATTGGACAAGAATAAGCCTAGGGAGGACGAAAATGACCTAAATGTTAATCCAATGACACAAATGAACTTATTGGATGCACAAGATTGGTTAAAAACCCTAATTGCACAAGAATAAGCCTAGGGCGGACGAAAATGACCTAATTGTTCATCCAATGACACAAATGAACTTATTGGATGCACATGATTGGTTAAAAACCCTAATTGGACAAGAATAAGCCTAGGGAGGACGAAAATGACCTAAATGTTAATCCAATGACACAAATGAACTTATTGGATGCACAAGATTGCTTAAAACCCTAATTGGACAAGAATAAGGCTAGGGAGGACGAAAATGACGTAAATGTTCATCCAATGACACAAACACACCTATTGGATGCACAAGATTGGTTAGAAACCCTAATTGGACAAGAATAAGCCTAGGAAGGACGAAAATGACCTAAATGTTAATCCAATGACATAAATGAACTTATTGGATGCCCATGATTGGTTAAAAACCCTAATTGGACAAGAATAAGCCAAGGGAGGACGAAAATGACCTAAATGTTAATCCAATGTCACAAATGAACTTATCCAATGACACAAACACACCTATTGGATGCACAAGATTGGTTAAAAACCCTAATTGGACAAGAATAAGACTAGGGAGGACGAAAATGACCTAAATGTTCATCCAATGACACAAACACACCTATCGAATGCACAAGATTGGTTAGAAACCCTAATTGGACAAGAATAAGCCTAGGAAGGACGAAAATGACCTCCTAAATGTTAATCCAATGACACAAATGAACTTATTGGATGCACATGATTGGTTAAAAACCCTAATTGGACAAGAATAAGCCTAGGGAGGACGAAAATGACCTAAATGTTCATCCAATGACACAAACACACCTATTGGATGCACAAGATTGGTTAGAAACCCTAATTGGACAAGAATAAGCCTAGGAAGGACGAAAATGACCTAAATGTTAATCCAATGACACAAATGACCTTGTTGGATGCACAAGATTGGTTAAAAACCCTAATTGGACAAGAATAAGCCTAGGGAGGACGAAAATGACCTAAATGTTCATCCAATGACACAAACACACCTATTGGATGCACAAGATTGGTTAGAAACCCTAATTGGACAAGAATAAGCCTAGGGAGAACGATAATGACCTAAATGTTCATCCAATGACACAAATGAACTTATTGGATGCACAAGATTGCTTAAAAACCCTAATTGGACAAGAATAAGCCTAGGGAGGACGAAAATGACCTAAATGTTAATCCAATAACGCAAATGAACTTATTGGATGCCCAAGATTGGTTAAAAACCCTAATTGGACAAGAATAAGCCTTGGGAGGACGAAAATGACCTTAATGTTCATCCAATGACACAAATGAACTTATTGGATGCACAAGATTGGTTAAAAACCCTACTTGGACAAGAATAAGCCTAGGGTGGACGATCATGACCTAAATGTTCATCCAATGAAACAAACACACCTATTGGATGCACAAGATTGGTTAAAAACCTTAATTGGACAAGAATATGCCTAGGGACGACGAAAATGACCTAAATGTTCATCCAATGACACAAATGAACTTATTGGATGCACAAGATTGGTTAAAAACCCTAATTGGACAAGAATAAGCCTTGGGAGGACGAAAATGACCTAAATGTTCATCCAATGACACAAATGAACTTATTGGATGCACAAGATTGGTTAAAAACCCTAATTGGACAAGAATAAGCCTAGGGTGGACGAAAATGACCTAAATGTTCATCCAACGACACAAATGAACTTATTGGATGCACAAGACTGGTTAAAAACCCTAATTGGACAAGAATAAGCCTTGGGAGGACGAAAATGACCTAAATGTTCATCCAATGACACAAATGAACTTATTGGATGCACAAGATTGGTTAAAAACCCTAATTGGACAAGAATAAGCCTTGGGAGGACGAAAATGACCTAAATGTTCATCCAATGACACAAATGAACTTATTGGATGCATAAGATTGGTTAAAAACCCTAATTGGACAAGAATAATCCTATGGAGAACGAAAATGACCTAAATGTTCATCCAATGACACAAACACACCTATTGGATGCACAAGATTGGTTAAAAACCCTAATTGGACAAGAATAAGCCTAGGGAGGACGAAAATGACCTAAATGTTCATCCAATGACACAAATGAACTTATTGGATGCACAAGATTGGTTAAAAACCCTAATTGGACAAGAATAAGCCTAGGGAGGACGAAAATGACCTAAATGTTCATCCAATGACATAAATGAACATATTGGATGCACAAGATTGCTTAAAAACCCTAATTGGACAAGAATAAGCCTAGGGAGGACAAAAATGACCTAAATGTTCATCCAATGACACAAATGAACTTATTGGATGCACAAGATTGGTTAAAAACCCTAATTGGACAAGAATAAGCCTAGGGAGGACGAAAATGACCTAAATGTTCATCCAATGACACAAATGAACTTTTTGGATGCACAAGATTGCTTAAAAACCCTAATTAGACAAGAATAAGCCTAGGGAGGACGAAAATGACCTAAATGATCATCCAATGACACAAACACACCTATTGGATGCATAAGATTGGTTAGAAATCCTAATTGGACAAGAATAAGCCTAGGGAAGACGAAAATGACCTAAATGTTCATCCAATGACACAAACACACCTATTGGATGCACAAGATTGGTTAAAAACCCTAATTGGACAAGAATAAGCCTAGGGAGGACGAAAATGACCTAAATGTTCATCCAATGACACAAATGAACTTATTGGATGCACAAGATTGGTTAGAAACCCTAATTGGACAAGAATAAGCCTAGGGAGGACGAAAATGACCAAAATGTTCATCCAATGACACAAATGAACTTATTGGATGCACAAGATTGCTTATAAACCCTAATTGGACAAGAATAAGCCTAGGCAGGACGAAAATGACCTAAATGTTCATCCAATGACACAAATGAACTTATTGGATGCACACGATTGCTTAAAAACCCTAATTGGACAAGAATAAGCCTAGGGAGGACGAAAATGACCTAAATGTTCATCCAATGACACAAATACACCTATTGGATGCAAAAGATTGGTTAGAAACCCTAATTTGACAAGAATAAGCCTAGGGAGGACGAAAATGACCTGAATGTTCATCCAATGACACAAACACACCTATTGGATGCACAAGATTGGTTAAAAACCCTAATTGGACAACAATAAGCCTTGGGAGGACGAAAATGACCTAAATGTTCATCCAATGACACAAATGAACTTATTGGATGCACAAGATTGGTTAAAAACCCTAATTGGACAAGAATAAGCCTAGGGTGGACGAAAATGACCTAAATGTTTATCCAATGACACAAATGAACTTATTGGATGCACAACATTTGGTTAAAAACCCTAATTGGACAAGAATAAGCCTAGGGAGGACGAAAATGACCTAAATGTTCATCCAATGACACAAACACACCTATTGGATGCACAAGATTGGTTAAAAACCCTAATTGGACAAGAATAAGCCTAGGGAGGACGAAAATGACCTAAATGTTCATCCAATGACACAAACACACCTATTGGATGCACAAGATTGGTTAGAAACCCTAATTGGACAAGAATAAGACTAGGGAGGACGATAATGACCTAAATGTTCATCCAATGACACAAATGAACTTATTGGATGCACAAGATTGCTTAAAAACCCTAATTGGACAAGAATAAGCCTAGGGAGGACGAAAATGACCTAAATGTTAATCCAATGACGCAAATGAACTTATTGGATGCACAAGATTGGTTAGAAACCCTAATTGGACAAGAATAAGCCTAGGGAGGACGAAAATGACTTAAATGTTAATCCAATGACACAAATGAACTTATTGGATGCACAAGATTGGTTAAAAACACTAATTGGACAAGAATAAGCCTAGGGTGGACGAAAATGACCTAAATGTTCATCCAATGACACAAATGAACTTATTGGATGCATAAGATTGGTTAAAAACCCTAATTGGACAAGAATAAGCCTAGGGAGGACGAAAATGACCTAAATGTTCATCCAATGACACAAACACACCTATTGAATGCACAAGATTGGTTAGAAACCCTAATTGGACAAGAATAAGCCTAGGAAGGACGAAAATGACCTAAATGTTAATCCAATGACACAAATGAACTTATTGGATGCACAAGATCGGTTAAAATCCCTAATTGGACAAGAATAAGCCTAGGGAGGACGAAAATGACCTAAATGTTCATCCAATGACACAAACACACCTATTGGATGCACAAGATTGGTTAAAAACCCTAATTGGACAAGAATAAGCCTAGGGAGGACGAAAATGACCTAAATGTTCATCCAATGACACAAATTAACTTATTGGAAGCACAAGATTGGTTAAAAACCCTAATTGGACAAGAATAAGCATTGGGAGGACGAAAATGAAATTAATGTTCATCCAATGACACAAATGAACTTATTGGATGCACAAGATTAGTTAAAAACCCTAATTGGACAAGAATAAACCTAGGGTGGACGAAAATGACCTAAATGTTCATCCAATGACACAAATGAACTTATTGGATGCACAAGATTGGTTAAAAACCCTAATTGGACAAGAATAAGCCTATGGAGGACGAAAATGACCTAAATGTTCATCCAATGACACAAATACACCTATTGGATGCACAAGATTGGTTAAAAACCCTAATTGGACAAGAATATGCCTAGGGAGGACGAAAATGACCTAAATGTTCATCCAATGACACAAATGAACTTATTGGATGCACAAGATTGGTTAAAAACCCTAATTGGACAAGAATAAGCCTAGGGAGGACGAAAATGACCTAAATGTTCATCCAATGACACAAACACACCTATTGGATACACAAGATTGGTTAAAAACCCTAATTGGACAAGAATAAGCCTAGGAAGGACGAAAATGACCTAAATGTTCATCCAATGACACAAATGAACTTATTGGATGCACAATATTGGTTAAAAACCCTAATTGGACAAGAATAAGCCTAGGGAGGACGAAAATGACCTAAATGTTCATCCAATGACACAAATACACCTATTGGATGCACAAGATTGGTTAGAAACCCTAATTGGACAAGAATAAGCTTAGGGAGGACGAAAATGACCTAAACGTTCATCCAATGACACAAACACACCTATTGGATGCACAAGATTGGTTAAAAACCCTAATTGGACAAGAATAAGCCTAGGGTGGACGAAAATGAACTAAATGTTTATCCAATGACACAAATGAACTTATTGGATGCACAAGATTTGTTAAAAACCCTAATTGGACAAGAATAAGCCTAGGGAGGACGAAAATGACCTAAATGTTCATCCAATGACACAAACACACCTATTGGATGCACAAGATTGGTTAAAAACCCTAATTGGACAAGAATAAGCCTAGGGAGGACGAAAATGACCTAAATGTTCATCCAATGACACAAATGAACTTATTGGATGCACAAGATTGGTTAAAAACCCTAATTGGACAAGAATAAGCCTAGGGAGGACGAAAATGACCTAAATGTTCATCCAATGACACAAATGAACTTATTCGATGCACAAGATTGCATAAAAACCCTAATTGGACAAGAATAAGACTAGGGAGGACGAAATTGACCTAAATGTTCATCCAATGACACAAATGAACTTATTGTATGCACAAGATTGGTTAAAAACCCAAATTGGACAAGAATAAGCCTAGGGAGGACGAAAATGACCTAAATGTTCATCCAATGACACAAACACACATATTGGATGCACAAGATTGCTTAAAACCCTAATTGGACAAGACTAAGACTAGGGAGGACGAAAATGACCTAAATGTTCATCCAATGACACAAATGAACTTATTGGATGCACAAGATTGGTTAAAAACCCTAATTGGACAAGAATAAGCCTAGGGAGGACGAAAATGACCTAAATGTTCATCCAATGACACAAACACACATATTGGATGCACAAGATTGCTTAAAACCCTAAATGGACAAGAATAAGACTAGGGATGACGAAAATGACCTAAATGTTCATCCAATGACACAAATGAACTTATTGGATGCACAAGATTGGTTAAAAACCCTAATTGGACAAGAATAAGCCTAGGGAGGACGAAAATGACCTAAATGTTCGTCCAATGACACAAACACACCTATTGGATGCACAAGATTGCAGAAAAACCCTAATTGGACAAGAATAAGACTAGGGAGGACGTAAATGACCTAAATGTTCCACCAATGACACAAATGAACTTATTGGATGCACAAGGTTGGTTAAAAACCCTAATTGGACAAGAATAAGCCTAGGGAGGACGAAAATGACCTAAATGTTCCTCCAATGACACAAAGACACATATTGGATGCACAAGATTGCTTAAAACCCTAATTGGACAAGAATAAGACTAGGGAGGACGAAAATGACCTAAATGTTCATCGAAAGACACAAATGAACTTATTGGATGCACAAGATTGGTTAAAAACCCTAATTGGACAAGAATAAGCCTAGGGAGGACGAAAATGACCTAAAGGTTCGTCCAATGACACAAACACACCTATTGGATGCACAAGATTACATAAAAACCCTAATTGGACAAGAATAAGACTAGGGAGGACGAAAATGACCTAAATGTTCATCCAATGACACAAATGAACTTATTGGATGCACAAGATTGGTTGAAAACCCCAATTGGACAAGAATAAGCCTAGGGAGGACGAAAATGACCTAAATGTTCGTCCAATGACACAAAAACACCTATTGGATGCACAAGATTGCATAAAAACCCTAATTGGACAAGAATAAGACTAGGGAGGACGAAAATGACCTAAATGTTCATCCAATGACACAAATGAACTTATTGGATGCACAAGATTGGTTAAAAACCCTAATTGGACAAGAATAAGCCTAGGGAGGACGAAAATGACCTAAATGTTCATCCAATGACACAAATGAACTTATTGGATGCACAAGATTGGTTAAAAACCCTAATTGGACAAGAATAAGCATAGGGAGGACGAAAATGACCTAAATGTTCATCCAATGACACAAACACACATATTGGATGCAAAAGATTGCTTAAAACCATAGTTGGACAAGAATAAGACTATAGATGACGAAAATGACCTAAATGTTCATCCAATGACACAAATGAACTTATTGGATGCACAAGATTGGTTAAAAACCCTAATTGGACAAGAATAAACCTAGGGAGGACGAAAATGACCTAAATGTTCATCCAATGACACAAATGAACTTATTGGATGCACAAGATTGGTTAAAAACCCTAATTGGACAAGAATAAGCCTAGGGAGGACGAAAATGACCTAAATGTTCATCCAATGACACAAAGGAACTTATTGGATGCACAAGATTGGTTGAAAACCCTAATTCGACAAGAATAAGCCTAGGGAGGACGAAAATGACCTAAATGTTCATCCAATGACACAAATGAACTTATTGGATGCACAAGATTGGTTAAAAACCCTAATTGGACAAGAATAAGCCTAGGGAGGACGAAAATGACCTAAATGTTAATCTAATGACACAAACACACCTATTGGATGCACAAGATTGGTTAGAAACCCTAATTGGACAAGAATAAGCCTAGGGAGGACGAAAATGACCTAAATGTTCATCCAATGACACAAACACACCTATTGGATGCACAAGATTGGTTAAAAACCCTAATTGGACAAGAATAAGCCTAGGGAGGACGAAAATGACCTAAATGTTCATCCAATGACACAAATGAACTTATTGGATGCACAAGATTGGTTAAAAACCCTAATTGGACAAGAATAAGCCTAGGGAGGACGAAAATGACCTAAATGTTCATCCAATGACACAAACACACCTATTGGATGCACAAGATTGGTTAAAAACCCTGATTGAACAAGAATAAGCCTAGGGAGGACGAAAATGACCTAAATGTTCATCCAATGACACAAATGAACTTATTGGATGCACAAGATTTGTTAAAAACCCTAATTGGACAAGAATAAGCCTAGGGAGGACGAAAATGACCTAAATGTTCATCCTATGACACAAACACACCTATTGGATGCACAAGATTGGTTAAAAACCCTGATTGGACAAGAATAAGCCTAGGGAGGACGAAAATGACCTAAATGTTCATCCAATGACACAAATGAACTTATTGGATGCACAAGATTGGTTAAAAACCCTAATTGGACAAGAATAAGCCTAGGGAGGACGAAAATGACCTAAATGTTCATCCAATGACACAAACACACCTATTGGATGCACAAGATTGGTTAAAAACCCTAACTGGACAAGAATAAGCCTAGGGAGGACGAAAATAACTTAAATCTTAATCCAATGACACAAATGAACTTATTGGATGCACAAGATTGCTTAAAACCCTAATTGGATAAGAATAAGCCTTGGGAGGACGAAAATGACCTAAATGTTCATCAAATGACACAAACACACCTATTGGGTGCACAAGATTGGCTTAAAACCCTAATTGGACAATAATAAGACTAGGGAGTACGAAAATGACCTAAATGTTCATCCAATGACACAAACACACCTATTGGATGCACAAGATTGGTTAAAAACCCTAATTGGACAACAATAAGCCTAGGGAGGATGAAAATGACCTAAATGTTCATCTAATGACACAAACACACCTATTGGATGCACAAGATTGGTTAAAAACCCTAATTGCACAAAACTAAGCCTAGTGAGGACGTAAATAACCTAAATGTTCATCCAATGACACAAATGAACTTATTGGATGCACAAGATTGCTTAAAACCCTAATTGGACAAGAATAAGACTAGGGAGGACGAAAATGACCTAAATGTTCATCCAATGACACAAATTAACTTATTGGATGCACAAGATTGGTTAAAAACCCTAATTGGACAAGAATAAGACTAGGGAGGACGAAAATGACCTAAATGTTCATCCAATGACACAAATTAACTTATTGGATGCACAAGATTGGTTAAAAACCCTAAGTGGACAAGAATAAGCCTTCGGAGGACGAAAATGACCGAACTTTTCATCCAATGACACAAATGAACTTATTGGATGCACAAGATTGGTTAAAAACCCTAATTGGACAAGAATAAGCCTAGGGAGGACGAAAATGACCTAAATGATCATCCAATGACACATATGAACTTATTTGATGCACAAGATCGCTTAAAAACCCTAATTGGACAAGAATAAGCCTAGGGAGGACGAAAATGACCTAAATGTTCATCCAATGACACAAATTAACTTATTGGATGCACAAGATTGGTTAAAAACCCTAATTGGACAAGAATAAGCCTTGGAAGGACGAAAATGACCTAAATGTTCATCCAATGACACAAATTAACTTATTGGATGCACAAGATTGGTTAAAAACCCTAATTGGACAAGAATAAGCCTTGGGAGGACGAAAATGACCTAAATGTTCATCCAATGACACAAATGAACTTATTGGATGCACAAGATTGGTTAAAAACCCTAATTGGACAAGAATAAGCCTAGGGTGGACGAAAATGACCTAAATGTTCATCCAATGACACAAATGAACTTATTGGATGCACAAGATTTGTTTAAAACCCTAATTGGACAAGAATAAGCCTAGGGACGACGAAAATGACCTAAATGTTCATCCAATGACAGAAACACACCTATTGGATGCACAAGATTGGTTAAAAACCCTAATAGGACAAGAATAAGCCTAGGGAGGACGAAAAGGACTTAAATGTTCATCCATTGACACAAACACACCTATTGGATGCACAAGATTGGTTAAAAACCCTAATTGGACAAGAATAAGCCGAGGGAGGACGAAAATGACCTAAATGTTCATCCAATGACACAAATGAACTTATTGGATGCAATAGATTGGACAAAAACCCTAATTGGACAAGAATAAGCCTGGGGTGGACGAAAATGACCTAAATGTTCATCCAATGACACAAACGAACTTATTGGATGCACAAGATTGGTTAAAAACCCTAATTGGACAAGAATAAACCTAGGGAGGACGAAAATGACCTAAATGTTCATACAATGACACAAACACACCTATTGGATGCACAAGATTGGGTAAAAACCCTAATTGGACAAGAATAAGCCTACGGAGGACGAAAATGACCTAAATGTTCATCCAATGACACAAACACACCTATTGAATGCACAAGATTGGTTAAAAATCATATTTGGACAAGAATAAGCCTAGGGAGGACGAAAATGACCTAAATGTTCATCCAATGACACAAACACACCTATTGGATGCACAAGATTCGTTAGAAACCCGAATTGGACAAGAATAAGCCTAGGGAGGACGAAAATGACCTAAATGTTCATCCAATGACACAAACACACCTATTGGATGCACTAGATTGGCTTAAAAACCCTAATTGCACAAAAATAAGCCTAGGGAGGACGAAAATGACCTAAATGTTCATCCAATAACACAAACACACCTATTGGATGCACAAGATTGGTTAAAAACCCTAATTGGACAAGAATAAGCCTAGGGAGGACGAAAATGACCTAAATGTTCATCCAATGACACAAACACACCTATTGGATGCACACGATTGGTTAAAAACCCTAATTGGACAAGAATAAGCCTAGGGAGGACGAAAATGACCTAAATGTTCATCCAATGACACAAATACACCTATTGGATGCACAAGATTGGTTAGAAACCCTAATTGGACAAGAATAAGCCTAGGGATGACGAAAATGACCTAAATGTTCATCGAATGACACAAACACACCTATTGGATGCACAAGATTGGTTAAAAACCCTAATTGGACAAGAATAAGCCTAGGGAGGACGAAAATGACCTAAATGTTCATCCAATGACACAAACACACCTATTGGATGCACAAGATTGGTTAAAATCCCTAATTGGACAAGAATAAGCCTAGGGAGGACGAAAATGACCTAAATGTTCATCCAATGACACAAATGAACTTATTGGATGCACAAGATTGGTTAAAAACCTTAATTGGGCAAGAATAAGCCTAGGGAGGACGAAAATGACCTAAATGTTCATCCAATGACACAAATGAACTTATTGGATGCATAAGATTGCTTAAAAACCCTAATTGGACAAGAATAAGCCTAGGGAGGACGAAAATGACCTAAATGTTCATCCAATGACACAAATACACCTATTGGATGCACAAGATTGGTTAGAAACCCTAATTGGACAAAAAAATAAGCCTAGGGAGGACGAAAATGACCTAAATGTTCATCCAATGACACAAACACACCTATTGGATGCACAAGATTGGTTAAAAACCCTAATTGGACAAGAATAAGCCTAGGGAGGACGAAAATGACCTAAATGTTCATCCAATGACACAAACACACCTATTGGATGCACAAGATTGGTTAGAAACCCTAATTGGACAAGAATAAGACTAGGGAGGACGATAATGACCTAAATGTTCATCCAATGACACAAATGAACTTATTGGATGCACAAGATTGCTTAAAAACCCTAATTGGACAAGAATAAGCCTAGGGAGGACGAAAATGACCTAAATGTTAATCCAATGACGCAAATGAACTTATTGGATGCACAAGATTGGTTAGAAACCCTAATTGGACAAGAATAAGCCTAGGGAGGACGAAAATGACTTAAATGTTAATCCAATGACACAAATGAACTTATTGGATGCACAAGATTGGTTAAAAACACTAATTGGACAAGAATAAGCCTAGGGTGGACGAAAATGACCTAAATGTTCATCCAATGACACAAATGAACTTATTGGATGCATAAGATTGGTTAAAAACCCTAATTGGACAAGAATAAGCCTAGGGAGGACGAAAATGACCTAAATGTTCATCCAATGACACAAACACACCTATTGAATGCACAAGATTGGTTAGAAACCCTAATTGGACAAGAATAAGCCTAGGAAGGACGAAAATGACCTAAATGTTAATCCAATGACACAAATGAACTTATTGGATGCACAAGATCGGTTAAAATCCCTAATTGGACAAGAATAAGCCTAGGGAGGACGAAAATGACCTAAATGTTCATCCAATGACACAAACACACCTATTGGATGCACAAGATTGGTTAAAAACCCTAATTGGACAAGAATAAGCCTAGGGAGGACGAAAATGACCTAAATGTTCATCCAATGACACAAACACACCTATTGGATGCACAAGATTGGTTAAAAACCCTAATTGGACAAGAATAAGCCTAGGGAGGACGAAAATGACCTAAAAGTTCATCCACTGACACAAACACACCTATTGGATGCAAAAGATTGGTTAGAAACCCTAATTGGACAAGAATAAGCCTAGGGAGGACGAAAATGACATTAATGTTCATCCAATGACACAAATGAACTTATTGGATGCACAAGATTGGTTAAAAACCCTAATTGGACAAGAATAAGCCTAGGGAGGACGAAAATGACCTAAATGTTCATCCAATGACACAAACACACCTATTGGATGCACAAGATTGGTTAAAAACCCTAATTGGACAAGAATAAGCCTAGGGAGGACGAAAATGACCTAAATGTTCATCCAATGACACAAACACACCTATTGGATGCACAAGAATGTTTAGAAACCCTAATTGGACAAGAATAAGCCTAGGGAGGACGAAAATGACCTAAATGTTCATCCAATGACACAATTGAACTTATTGGATACACAAGATTGGTTAAAAACCCTAATGGGACAAGAATAAGCCTAGGGAGGACGAAAATGACCTAAATGTTCATCCAATGACACAAACACACCTATTGGATGCACAAGATTGGTTAGAAACCCTAATTGGACAAGAATAAGCCTAGGGAGGACGAAAATGACCTAAATGTTTATCCAATGACACAAACAAACCTATTGGATGCACAAGATTGGTTAAAAACCCTAATTGGACAAGAATAAGCCTAGGGAGGACGAAAATGACCTAAATGTTCATCCAATGACACAAATGAACTTATTGGATGCACAAGATTGCTTAAAAACCCAAATTGGAAAAGAATAAGCCTAATGAGGACGAAAATGACCTAAATGTTCATCCAATGACACAAATACACCTATTGGATGCAAAAGATTGGTTAGAAACCCTAATTTGACAAGAATAAGCCTAGGGAGGACGAAAATGACCTAAATGTTCATCCAATGACACAAACACACCTATTGGATGCACAAGATTGGTTAAAAACCCTAATTGGACAAGAATAAGCCTAGGGAGGACGAAAATGACCTAAATGTTCATCCAATGACACAAACACACCTATTGGATGCACAAGATTGGTTAAAAACCCTAATTGGACAAGAATAAGCCTAGGGAGGACGAAAATGACGTAAATGTTCGTCCAATGACACAAACACACCTATTGGATGCACAAGATTGCATAAAAACCCTAATTGGACAAGAATAAGACTAGGGAGGACGAAAATGACCTAAATGTTCATCCAATGACACAAATGAACTTATTGGATGCGCAAGATTGGTTAAAAACACTAATTGGACAAGAATAAGCTTAGGGAGGACGAAAATGACCTAAATGTTCGTCCTATGACACAAACACACCTATTGGATGCACAAGATTGCATAAAAACCCTAATTCGACAAGAATAAGACTAGGGAGGACGAAAATGACTTAAATCTTCGTCCAATGACACAAACACACCTATTGGATGCACAAGATTGCATAAAAACTCTAATTGGACAAGAATAAGACTAGGGAGGACGAAAATAACCTAAATATTCCTCCAATGACACAAACACACCTATTGGATGCACAAGATTGCATAAAAACCCTAATTCGACAAGAATAAGACTAGGGAGGACAAAAATAACCTAAATGTTCCTCCAATGACACAAACACACCTATTGGATGCACAAGATTGCATAAAAACCCTAATTCGACAAGAATAAGACTAGGGAGGACGAAAATGACCTAAATGTTCCTCCAATGACACAAACACACCTACTGGATGCACAAGATTGCATAAAAACCCTAATTGGACAAGAATAAGACTAGGGAGGACGAAAATGACCTAAATGTTCATCCAATGACACAAATGAACTTTTGGATGCACAAGATTGGTTAAAAACCCTAATTGGACAAGAATAAGCCTAGGGAGGACGAAAATGACCTAAATGTTCATCCTATGACACAAATGAACTTATTGGGTGCACAAGATTGATTAAAAACCCTAATTGGACAAGAATAAGCCTTGGGAGGACGAAAATGACCTAAATGTTCATCCAATGACACAAATGAACTTATTGGATGCACAAGATTGGTTAAAAACCCTAATTGGACAAGAATAAGCCTAGGGAGGACGAAAATGACCTAAATGTTCATCTAATGACACAAATGAACTTATTGGATGCACAAGATTGGTTAAAAACCCTAATTAGACAAGAATAAGCCTAGGGAGGGCGAAAATGATTTAAATGTTCATCCAATGACACAAATGAACTTATTGGAAGCACAAGATTGTTTAAAAACCCTAATTGGAAAAGAATAAGCCTAGGGAGGACGAAAATGACCTAAATGTTCGTCCAATGACACAAACACACCTATTGGATGCACAAGATTGCATAAAATCCCTAATTGGACAAGAATAAGACTAGGGAGGACGAAAATGACCTAAATGTTCCTCCAATGACACAAACACACCTATTGGATGCACAAGATTGCATAAAAACCCTAATTGGACAAGAATAAGACTAGGGAGGACGAAAATGACCTAAATGTTCATCCAATGACACAAATGAACTTATTGGATGCACAAGATTGGTAAAAAACCCTAATAGGACAAGAATAAGCCTAGGGAGGACGAAAATGACCTAAATGTTCGTCCAATGACACAAACACACCTATTGGATGCACAAGATTGCATAAAAACCCTAATTGGACAAGAATAAGACTAGGGAGGACGAAAATGACCTAAATGTTCATCCAATGACACAAACGCACTTATTGGATGCACAAGATTGGTTAAAAACCCTAATTGGACAAGAATAAGCCTAGGGAGGACGAAAATGACCTAAATGTTCATCCAATGACACAAACACACCTATTGGATGCACAAGATTCGTTAGAAACCCTAATTGGACAAGAATAAGCCTAGGGAGGACGAAAATGACCTAAATGTTCATCCAATGACACAAACACACCTATTGAATGCACAAGATTGGTTAAAAATCATAATTGGACAAGAATAAGCCTAGGGAGGACGAAATTGACTTAGATGTTAATCCAATGACACAAATGAAGTTATTGGATGCACAAGATTGCTTAAAAACCCTAATTGGACAATAATAAGCCTAGGGAGGACGAAAATGACTTAAATGTTCATCCAATGACACAAACGCACTTATTGGATGCACAAGATTGGTTAAAAACCCTAATTGGACAAGAATAAGACTAGGGAGGACGAAAATGACCTAAATGTTCATCCAATGACACAAATGAACTTATTGGATGCACAAGATAGCTTAAAAACCCTAATTGGACAAGAATAAACCTAGGGAGGATGAAAATGACCTATATGTACATCCAATGACACAAATGAACTTATTGGATGCACAAGATTGGTTAAAAACCCTAATTGGACAAGAATAAGCCTAGGGAGGATGAAAATGACTTAAATGTTCATCCAATGACACAAACACACCTATTGGATGCACAAGATTGGTTAAAAACCCTAATTGGACAAGAATAAGCCTAGGGAGAACGAAAATGACTTAAATGTTAATCCAATGACACAAATGAAGTTATTGGATGCACAAGATTGCTTAAAACCATAATTGGACAAGAATAAGACTAGGGAGGACGAAAATGACCTAAATGTTCATCCAATGACACTAACGCACCTATTGGATGCACAAGATAGGTTATAAACCCTAATTGGACAACAATAAGCCTAGGGAGGATGAAAATGACCTAAATGTTCATCTAATGACACAAACACACCTATTCGATGCACAAGATTGGTTAAAAACCCTAATTGCACAAAAATAAGCCTAGGGAGGACGAAACTGACCTAAATGTTCATCCAATGACACAAATGAACTTATTGGATGCACAAGATTGCTTAAAACCCTAATTGGACAAGAATAAGACTAGGGAGGACGAAAATGACCTAAATGTTCATCCATTGACACAAAGACACCTATTGAATGCACAAGATTGGTTAGAAACCCTAGTTGGACAAGAATAAGCCTAGGGAGGACGAAAATGACCTAAATGTTCATCCAATGACACAAATGAACTTATTGGATGCACAAGACTGCTTAAATCTCTAATTGGACAAGAATAAGCCTAGGGAGGACAAAAATGACCTAAATGTTCATCCAATGACAATAATGAACTTATTGGACGCACAAGGTTGCTTAAAAACCCTAATTGGACAAGAATAAGGCTAGGGTGGACAAAAATGACCTAAATGTTCATCCAATGACACAAATGAACTTATTGGATGCACAAGATTGGTTAAAAACCCTAAATCGACAAGAATAAGCCTAAGGAGGACGAAAATGACCTAAATGTTCATCCAATGACACAAATGAACTTATTGGATGCACAAGATTGGTTAAAAACCCTAATTGGACAAGAATAAGGCTAGGCTGGACGAAAATGACCTAAATGTTCATCCAATGACACAAATGAACTTATTGGATGCACAAGATTGGTTAAAACCCTAATTGGACAAGAATAAGACTAGGGAGGATGAAAATGACCTAAATGTTCATCAATTGACACAAACACACCTATTGGATGCACAAGATTGGTTAGAAACCCTAGTTGGACAAGAATAAGCCTAGGGAGGACGAAAATGACCTAAATGTTCATCCAATGACACAAATGAACTTATTGGATGCACAAGATTGGTTAAAAACCCTAATTGGACAAGAATAAGACTAGCTAGGACGAAAATGACCTAAATGTTCATCCAATGACACAAATGAACTTATTGGATGCACAAGATAGCTTAAAAACCCTAATTGGACAAGAATAAACCTAGGGAGGATGAAAATGACCTATATGTACATCAAATGACACAAATGAACTTATTGGATGCACAAGATTGGTTAAAAACCCTAATTGGACAAGAATAAGCCTAGGGAGGATGAAAATGACTTAAATGTTCATCCAATGACACAAACACACCTATTGGATGCACAAGATTGGTTAAAAACCCTAATTGGACAAGAATAAGCCTAGGGAGGACGAAAATGACTTAAATGTTAATCCAATGACACAAATGAAGTTATTGGATGCACAAGATTGCTTAAAACCCTAATTGGACAAGAATAAGACTAGGGAGAACGAAAATGACCTAAATGTTCATCCAATGACACAAACGCACCTATTGGATGCACAAGATTGGTTAAAAACCCTAATTGGACAACAATAAGCCTAGGGAGGATGAAAATGACCTAAATGTTCATCTAATGACACAAACACACCTATTGGATGCACAAGATTGGTTAAAAACCCTAATTGTACAAAACTAAGCCTAGTGAGGACGAAAATAACCTAAATGTTCATCCAATGACACAAATGAACTTATTGGATGCACAAGATTGCTTAAAACCCTATTTGGACAAGAATAAGACTAGGGAGGACGAAAATGACCTAAATGTTCATCCAATGACACAAACACACCTATTGGATGCACAAGATTGGTTAGAAACCCTAATTGAACAAGAATAAGCCTAGGGAGGACGAAAATGACCTAAATGTTCATCCAATGACACAAATGAACTTATTGGATGCACAAGATTGCTTAAAAACCCTAATTGGACAAGAATAAGCCTAGGGAGGACGAAAATGACCTAAATGTTCATCCAATGACCCAAATGAACTTATTAGATGCACAAGATTGGTTTAAAACCCTAATTGGACAAGAATAAGCCTTGGGAGGACGAAAATGACCTAAATGTTCATCCAATGACACAAATGAACTTATTGGATGCACAAGATTGGTTAAAAACCCTAATTGGACAAGAATAAGCCTAGGGTGGACGAAAATGACCTAAATGTTCATCCAATGACACAAATGAACTTATTGGATGCACAAGATTGGTTAAAAACCCTAATTGGACAAGAATAAGCCTATGGAGAACGAAAATGACCTAAATGTTCATCCAATGACACAAACACACCTATTGGATGCACAAGATTGGTTAGAAACCCTAATTGGACAACAATAAGCCTAGGGAGGATGAAAATGACCTAAATGTTCATCTAATGACACAAACACACCTATTGGATGCACAAGATTGGTTAAAAACCCTAATTGCACAAAACTAAGCCTAGGGAGGACGAAAATAACCTAAATGTTCATCCAATGACCCAAATGAACTTATTGGATGCACAAGATTGCTTAAAACCCTAATTGGACAAGAATAAGACTAGGGAGGACGAAAATGACCTAAATGTTCATCCAATGACACAAACACACCTATTGGATGCACAAGATTGGTTAGAAACCCTAATTGGACAAGAATAAGCCTAGGAAGGACGAAAATGACCTAAATGTTAATCCAATGACACAAATGAACTTATTGGATGCACAAGATTGGTTAAAAACCGTAATTGGACAAGAATAAGCCTAGGGAGGACGAAAATGACCTAAATGTTCATCCAATGACACAAAAACACCTATTGGATGCACAAGATTTGTTAGAAACCCTAATTGGACAAGAATAAGCCTAGGAAGGACGAAATTGACCTAAATGTTAATCCAATGACACAAATGAACTTATTGGATGCACAAGATTGGTTAAAAACCCTAATTGGACAAGAATAAGCCTAGGGAGGACGAAAATGACCTAAATGTTCATCCAATGACACAAACACACCTATTGGATGCACAAGATTGGTTAGAAACCCTAATTGGACAAGAATAAGCCTAGGGAGGATGAAAATGACCTAAATATAAATCCAATGACACAAATGAACTTATTGGATGCACAAGATTGCTTAAAACCCTAATTGGACAAGAATAAGACTAGGGAGGACGAAAATGACCTAAATGTTCATCCAATGACACAAACACACCTATTGGATGCACAAGATTGGTTTGAAACCCTAATTGGACAAGAATAAGCCTAGGGAGGACGAAAATGACCTAAATGTTCATCCAATGACACAAACACACCTATTGGATGCACAAGATTGGTTAGAAACCCTAATTGGACAAGAATAAGCCTAGGGAGGACGAAAATGACCTAAATGTTAATCCAATGACACAAATGAACTTATTGGATGCACAAGATTGGTTAAAAACCCTAATTGTACAAGAATAAGCCTAGGGAGGACGAAAATGACCTAAATGTTCATCCAATGACACAAACACACCTATTGGATGCACAAGATTGGTTAAAAACCCTAATTGGACAAGAATAAGCCTAGGGAGGACGAAAATGACCTAAATGTTAATCCAATGACACAACTCAACTTATTGGATGAACAAGATTGGTTAAAAACCCTAATTGGACAAGAATATGCCTAGGGAGGACGAAAATGACCTAATTGATCATCCAATGACACAAACACACCTATTGGATGCACAAGATTGGTTAAAAACCCTAATTGGACAAGAATAGGCCTAGGGAGGACGAGAATGACCTAATTGATCATCCAATGACACAAACACACCTATTGGATGCACAAGATTGGTTAAAAACCCTAATTGGACAAGAATAAGCCTAGGGAGGACGAAAATGACCTAAATGTTCATCCAATGACACAAACACACCTATTGGATGCACAAGATTGGTTAAAAATCATAATTGGACAAGAATAAGCCTAGGGAGGACGAAAATGACCTAAATGTTCATCCAATGACACAAATGAACTTATTGGATGCACAAGATTGGTTAAAAACCCTAATTGGACAAGAATAAGCTTATGGTGGACGAAAATGAACTAAATGTTCATCCAATGACACAAACACACCTATTGGATGCACAAGATTGGTTAAAAATCATAATTGGACAAAAATAAGCCTAGGGAGGACGAAAATGACCTAAATGTTCATCCAATGACACAAACACACCTATTGGATGCACAAGATTGGTTAGAAACCCTAATTGGACAAGAATAAGCCTAGGGAGGACGAAAATGACCTAAATGTTCATCCAATGACACAAATGAACTTATTGGATGCACAAGATTGGTTAAAAACCCTAATTGGACAAGAATAAGCCTAGGGAGGACGAAAAATGACCTAAATGTTCATCCAATGACACAAATGAACTTATTGGATGAACAAGATTGCTTAAAACCCTAATTGGACAAGAATAAGCCTAGGGAGGACGAAAATGACCTAAATGTTCATCCAATGACACAAATGAACTTATTGGATGCACAAGATTGGTTAAAAACCCTAATTGGACAAGAATAAGCCTTGGGAGGACAAAAATGTTTTAAATGTTCATCCGATGACACAAATGAACGTATTGGATCCACAAGATTGGTTAAAAACCCTAATTGGACAAGAATAAGCCTAGAGTGGACGAAAATGACCTAAATGTTCATCCAATGACACAAATGAACTTATTGGATGCACAAGATTTGTTAAAAACCCTAATTGGACAAGAATAAGCCTAGGGAGGACGAAAATGACCTATATGTTCATCCAATGACACAAACACACCTATTGGATGCACAAGATTGGTTAAAAACCCTAATTGGACAAGAATAAGCCTAGGGAGGACGAAAATGACCTAAATGTTCATCCAATGACACAAACACACCTATTGGATGCACAAGATTGGTTAAAAACCCTAACTGGACAAGAATAAGCCTAGGGAGGCCGAAAATGACTTAAATCTTAATCCAATGACACAAATGAACTTATTGGATGCACAAGATTGCTTAAAACCCTAATTGGATAAGAATAAGCCTTGGGAGGACGAAAATGACCTAAATGTTCATCAAATGACACAAACAAACCTATTGGATGCACAAGATTGGCTTAAAACCCTAATTGGACAAGAATAAGACTAGGGAGGACGAAAATGACCTAAATGTTCATCCAATGACACAAACACACCTATTGGATGCACAAGATTGGTTAAAAACCCTAATTGGACAAGAATAAGCCTAGGGAGGACGAAAATGACCTAAATGTTCATCCAATGACACAAACACACCTATTGGATGCACAAGATTGGTTAAAAACCCTAATTGGACAAGAATAAGCCTAAGGAGGACGAAAATGACCTAAATGTTCAACCAATGACACAAAGGAACTTATTTGATGCACAAGATTGGTTAAAAACCCTAATTGGACAAGAATAAGCCTTGGGAGGACGAAAATGACCTAAATGTTCATCCAATGACACAAATGAACTTATTGGATGCACAAGATTGGTTAAAAACCCTAATTGGACAAGAATAAGCCTAGGGTGGACGAAAATGACCTAAATGTTTATCCAATGACACAAATGAACTTATAGGATGCACAAGATTGGTTAAAAACCCTAATTGGACAAGAATAAGCCTAGGGTGGACGAAAATGACCTAAATGTTTATCCAATGACACAAACTCACCTATTGGATGCACAAGATTGGTTAAAAACCCTAATTGGACAAGAATAAGCCTAGGGAGGACGAAAATGACCTAAATGTTCATCCAATGACACAAACACACCTATTGGATGCACAAGATTGGTTAAAAACCCTAATTGGACAAGAATAAGCCTACGGATGACGTAAATGACCTAAATGTTCATCCAATGACACAAATGAACATATTGGATGCACAAGATTGGTTAAAAACCCTAATTGGACAAGAATAAGCCTAGGGAGGACGAAAATGACCTAAATGTTCATCCAATGACACAAACGCACCTATTGGATGCACAAGATTGGTTAAAAACCCTAATTGGACAACAATAAGCCTAGGGAGGATGAAAATGACCTAAATGTTCATCTAATGACACAAACACACCTATTGGATGCACAAGATTGGTTAAAAACCCTAATTGCACAAAAATAAGCCTAGGGAGGACGAAACTAACCTAAATGTTCATCCAATGACACAAATGAACTTATTGGATGCACAAGATTGCTTAAAACCCTAATTGGACAAGAATAAGACTAGGGAGGACGAAAATGACCTAAATGTTCATCCATTGACACAAACACACCTATTGGATGCACAAGATTGGTTAGAAACCCTAGTTGGACAAGAATAAGCCTAGGGAGGACGAAAATGACCTAAATGTTTATCCAATGACACAAATGAACTTATTGGATGCACAAGACTGCTTAAAACCCTAATTGGACAAGAATAAGCCTTGGGAGGAAGAAAATGACCTAAATGTTCATCAAATGACACAAATACACCTATTGGATGCACAAGATTGGTTAGAAACCCTAATTGGACAACAATAATCCTAGGGAGGACAAAAATGACCTAAATGTTCATCCAATGACACAAATGAACTTATTGGAGGCACAAGGTTGCTTAAAAACCCTAATTGGACAAGAATAAGGCTAGGGTGGACAAAAATGACCTAAATGTTCATCCAATGACACAAATGAACTTATTGGATGCACAAGATTGGTTAAAAACCCTAATTCGACAAGAATAAGCCTAAGGAGGACGAAAATGACCTAAATGTTCATCCAATAACACAAATGAACTTATTGGATGCACAAGATTGGTTAAAAACCCTAATTGGACAAGAATAAGCCTAGGGAGGACGAAAATGACCTAAATGTTCATACAATGACACAAACACACCTATTGGATGCACAAGATTGGTTAAAAACCGTAACTGGACAAGAATAAGCCTAGGGAGGACGAAAATGACTTAAATCTTAATCCAATGACACAAATGAACTTATTGGATGCACAAGATTGCTTAAAACCCTAATTGGACAAGAATAAGCCTTGGGAGGACGAAAATGACCTAAATGTTCATCAAATGACACAAACACACCTATTGGATGCCCAAATTTGGCTTAAAAACCCTAATTGCACAAAAATAAGCCTAGGGAGGACGAAAATGACCTAAATGTTCATCCAATGACACAAACACACCTATTGGATGCACAAGATTGCTTAAAACCCTAATTGGACAAGAATAAGAGTAGGGAGGACGAAAATGACCTAAATGTTCATCCAATGACACAAACACACCTATTGGATGCACAAGATTGGTTAGATACCTTAATTGGAAAAGAATAAGCCTAGGGAGGACGAAAATGACCTAAATGTTCATCCAATGACACAAATGACACAAGATAGCTTAAAAACCCTAGTTGGACAAGAATAAGCGTAGGGAGGATGAAAATGACCTAAATGTTCATCCAATGACACAAATGAACTTATTGGATGCAAAAGATTGCTTAAAACCCTAATTGGACAAGAATAAGACTAGGGAGGACGAAAATGACCTAAATGTTCATCCAATGACACAAACACACCTATTTGATGCACAAGATTAGTTAGAAACCCTAATTGGACAAGAATAAGCCTAGGGAGGACGAAAATGACCTAAATGTTCATCCAATGACACAAATGAACTTATTGGATACATAGGATTGTTTAAAAACCCTACTTGGACAAGAATAAGCCTAGGGAGGACGAAAATGACCTAAATGTTCATACAATGACACAAACACACCTATTGGACGCACAAGATTGGTTAAAAACCCTAATTGGACAAGAATAAGACTAGGGAGGACGAAAATGACCTAAATGTTCATCCAATGACACAAATGAACTTATTGGATGCACAAGATTGGTTAAAAACCCTAATTGGACAAGAATAAGCCTAGGGAGGACGAAAATGACCTAAATGTTCATCCAATGACACAAACACACCTATTGGATGCACAAGATTCGTTAGAAACCCTAATTGGACAAGAATAAGCCTAGGGAGGACGAAAATGACCTAAATGTTCATCCAATGACACAAACACACCTATTGAATGCACAAGATTGGTTAAAAATCATAATTGGACAAGAATAAGCCTAGGGAGGACGAAATTGACTTAAATGTTAATCCAATGACACAAATGAAGTTATTGGATGCACAAGATTTCTTAAAAACCCTAATTGGACAAGAATAAGCCTAGGGAGGACGAAAATGACTTAAATGTTCATCCAATGACACAAACGCACCTATTGGACGCACAAAATTGGTTAAAAACCCTAATTGGACAAGAATAAGACTAGGGAGGACGAAAATGACCTAAATGTTCATCCAATGACACAAATGAACTTATTGGATGCACAAGATAGCTTTAAAACCCTAATTGGACAAGAATAAACCTAGGGAGGATGAAAATGACCTATATGTACATCCAATGACACAAATGAACTTATTGGATGCACAAGATTGGTTAAAAACCCTAATTGGACAAGAATAAGCCTAGGGAGGATGAAAATGACTTAAATGTTCATCCAATGACACAAACACACCTATTGGATGCACAAGATTGGTTAAAAACCCTAATTGGACAAGAATAAGCCTAGGGAGAACGAAAATGACTTAAATGTTAATCCAATGACACAAATGAAGTTATGGGATGCACAAGATTGCTTAAAACCCTAATTGGACAAGAATAAGACTAGGGAGGACGAAAATGACCTAAATGTTCATCCAATGACACTAACGCACCTATTGGATGCACAAGATTGGTTAAAAACCCTAATTGGACAACAATAAGCCTAGGGAGGATGAAAATGACCTAAATGTTCATCTAATGACACAAACACACCTATTCGATGCACAAGATTGGTTAAAAACCCTAATTGCACAAAAATAAGCCTAGGGAGGACGAAACTGACCTAAATGTTCATCCAATGACACAAATGAACTTATTGGATGCACAAGATTGCTTAAAAACCCTAATTGGACAAGAATAAGCCTAGGGAGGACAAAAATGACCTAAATGTTCATCCAATGACAATAATGAACTTATTGGACGCACAAGGTTGCTTAAAAACCCTAATTGGACAAGAATAAGGCTAGGGTGGACAAAAATGACCTAAATGTTCATCCAATGACACAAATGAACTTATTGGATGCACAAGATTGGTTAAAAACCCTAAATCGACAAGAATAAGCCTAAGGAGGACGAAAATGACCTAAATGTTCATCCAATGACACAAATGAACTTATTGGATGCACAAGATTGGTTAAAAACCCTAATTGGACAAGAATAAGGCTAGGGTAGACGAAAATGACCTAAATGTTCATCCAATGACACAAATGAACTTATTGGATGCACAAGATTGGTTAAAACCCTAATTGGACAAGAATAAGACTAGGGAGGATGAAAATGACCTAAATGTTCATCAATTGACACAAACACACCTATTGGATGCACAAGATTGGTTAGAAACCCTAGTTGGACAAGAATAAGCCTAGGGAGGACGAAAATGACCTAAATGTTCATCCAATGACACAAATGAACTTATTGGATGCACAAGATTGGTTAAAAACCCTAATTGGGCAAGAATAAGACTAGCGAGGACGAAAATGACCTAAATGTTCATCCAATGACACAAATGAACTTATTGGATGCACAAGATAGCTTAAAAACCCTAATTGGACAAGAATAAACCTAGGGAGGATGAAAATGACCTATATGTACAGCAAATGACACAAATGAACTTATTGGATGCACAAGATTGGTTAAAAACCCTAATTGGACAAGAATAAGCCTAGGGAGGATGAAAATGACTTAAATGTTCATCCAATGACACAAACACACCTATTGGATGCACAAGATTGGTTAAAAACCCTAATTGGACAAGAATAAGCCTAGGGAGGACGAAAATGACTTAAATGTTAATCCAATGACACAAATGAAGTTATTGGATGCACAAGATTGCTTAAAACCCTAATTGGACAAGAATAAGACTAGGGAGGACGAAAATGACCTAAATGTGCATCCAATGACACAAACACACACATTTATTGCACAAGAATGCTTAAAACCCTAATTGGACAAGAATAAGACTAGGGAGGACGAAAATGACCTAAATGTTCATCCAATGACACAAATGAACTTATTGGATTCACAAGATTGGTTAAAAACCCTAATTGGACAAGAATAAGCCTAGGGAGGACGAAAATGACCTAAATGTTCATCCAATGACACAAATGAACTTATTGGATGCACAAGATTGGTTAAAAACCCTAATTGGACAACAAAAAGACTAGGGTGGACGAAAATGACCTAAATGTTCATCCAATGACACAAATGAACTTATTGGATTCACAAGATTGGTTAAAAACCCTAATTGGACAAGAATAAGCCTAGGGAGGACGAAAATGACCTAAATGTTCATCCAATGACACAAATGAACTTATTGGATGCACAAGAATGGTTAAAAACCCTAATTGGACAACAAAAAGACTAGGGTGGACGAAAATGACCTAAATGTTCATCCAATGACACAAATGAACTTATTGGATGCACAAGATTGGTTAAAAACCCTAATTGGACAAGAATAAGCCTAGGGAGGACGAAAATGACCTAAATGTTCATCCAATGACACAAACACACCTATTGGATGCACAAGATTCGTTAGAAACCCTAATTGGACAAGAATAAGCCTAGGGAGGACGAAATTGACATAAATTTGCATCCAATAACACAAACACACACATTGATTGCACAAGAATGCTTAAAACCCTAATTGGACAAGAATAAGACTAGGGAGGACGAAAATGACCTAAATGTTCATCCAATGACACAAATGAACTTATTGGATTCACAAGATTGGTTAAAAACCTTAATTGCACAACAATAAGCCTAGGAAGGACGAAAATGACCTAAATGTTCATCCAATGACACAAACACACCTATTCGATGCACAAGATTGGTTAAAACCCTAATTGGACAACAATAAGCCTAGGGAGGACGAAAAAGACCTAAATGTTCATCCAATGACACAAATGAACTTATTGGATGCACAAGATTGGTTAAAAACCCTAATTGAACAAGAATAAGCCTAGGGAGGACGAAAATGACCTAAATGTTCATCCAATGACACAAATGAACTTATTGGATGCACAAGATTGGTTAAAAACCCTAATTGGACAAGAATAAGCCTAGGGAGGACGAAAATGACCTAAATGTTCATCCAATGACACAAACACACCTATTGGATGCACAAGATTGGTTAAAAACCCTAACTGGACAAGAATAAGCCTAGTGAGGACGAAAATGACTTAAATCTTAATCCAATGACACAAATGAACTTATTGGATGCACAAGATTGCTTAAAAACCCTAATTGGACAAGAATAAGGCTTGGGAGGACGAAAATGACCTAAATGTTCATCCAATGACACAAACAAACTTATTGGATGCACAAGATTGCTTAAAAACCCTAATTGGACAAGAATAAGACTAGGGAGGACGAAAATGACCTAAATGTTCATCCAATGACACAAACACACCTATTGGATGCACAAGATTGGTTAAAAACCCTAATTGGACAAGAATAAGCATAGGGTAGACGAAAATGACCTAAATGTTCATCCAATGACACAAATGAACTTATTGGATGCACAAGATTGGTTAAAAACCCTAATTGGACAAGAATAAGCCTAGGGAGGACGAAAATGACCTAAATGTTCATCCAATGAAAAAATTGAACTTATTGGATGCACAAGATTGGTTAAAAACCCTAATTGGACAAGAATAAGCCTTGGGAGGACGAAAATGACCTAAATGTTCATCCAATGACACAAACACACCTATTGGATGCACAAGATTGGTTAAAAACCCTAATTGGACAAGAATATGCCTAGGGAGGACGAAAATGACCTAATTGATCATCCAATGACACAAACACACCTATTGGATGCACAAGATTGGTTAAAAACCCTAATTGGACAAGAATATGCCTAGGGAGGACAAAAATGACCTAAATATTAATTCAATGACACAAATAAACTTATCGGATGCACAAGATTGGTTAAAAACCCTAATTGGACAAGAATAAGCCTAGGGAGGACGAAAATGACCTAATTGATCATCCAATGACACAAACACACCTATTGGATGCACAAGATTGGTTAAAAACCCTAATTGGACAAGAATATGCCTAGGGAGGACGAAAATGACCTAATTGATCATCCAATGACACAAACACATCTATTGGAAGCACAAGATTGGTTAAAAACCCTAATTGGACAAGAATATGCAAAGGGAGGACGACAATGACCTAATTGATCATCCAATGACACAAACACAACTATTGGATCCACAAGATTGGTTAAAAACTCTAATTGGACAAGAATATACCTAGGCAGGACGAAAATGACTTAATTGATCATCCAATGACACAAACACATCTATTGGATGCACAAGATCGGTTAAAAACCCTAATTGGACAAGAATAAGCCTAGGGAGGACGAAAATGACCTAATTGATCATCCAATGACACAAACACACCTATTGGATGCACAAGATTGGTTAAAAACCCTAATTGGACAAGAATATGCCTAGGGAGGACGAAAAAATGACCTAAATATTAATTCAATGACACAAACAAAGTTATTGGATGCACTAGATTGGTTAAAAACCCTAATTGGACAAGAATAAGCCTAGGGAGGACGAAAATGACCTAAATGATCATCCAATGACACAAACACACCTATTGGATGCACAAGATTGGTTAAAAACCCTAATTGGACAAGAATAAGCCAAGGGAGGACGAAAATGACCTAAATGTTCATCCAATGACACAAACACGCCTATTGGATGCACAAGATTCGTTAGAAACTCTAATTGGACAAGAATAAGCCTAGGGAGGACGAAAATGACTTAAATGTTAATCCGATGACACAAATGAAGTTATTGGATGCACAAGATTGCTTAAAACCCTAATTGAACAAGAATAAGACTAGGGAGGACGAAAATGACCTAAATGTTCATCCAATGACACAAACACACCTATTGGATGCACAAGATTGCTTAAAAACCCTAATTGGACAACAATAAGCCTAGGGAGGATGAAAATAACCTAAATGTTCATCTAATGACACAAACACACCTATTGGATGCACAAGATTGGTTAAAAATCCTAATTGCACAAAAATAAGCCTTGGGAGGACGAAAATTACCTAAATGTTCATCCAATGACACAAATGAACTTTTTGGATGCACAAGATTGGTTAAAAACCCTAATTGGACAAGAATAAGCCTAGGGTGGACGAAAATGACCTAAATGTTCATCCAATGACACAAATGAACTTATTGGATGCACAAGATTGGTTAAAAACCCTAATTGGACAAGAATAAGCCTAGGGAGGACGAAAATGACCTAAATGTTCATCCAATGACACAAACACACCTATTGGATGCACAAGATTGGTTAAAAACCCTAACTGGACAAGAATAAGCCTAGGAAGGACGAAAATGACATAAATCTTAATCCAATGACACAAATGAACTTATTGGATGCACAAGATTGGTTAGAAACCCTTATTAGACAAGAATAAGCCTTGGGAGGACGTAAATGACTTAAATGTTCATCCAATGACACAAACACACCTATTGCATGCACAAGATTGCTTAAAAAACCTAATTGAACAAGAATAAGCCTAGGGAGGACGAAAATGATCTAATTGTTCATCAAATGACACAAACACACCTATTGGATGAACTTATTGGATGCACAAGATTGGTTAAAAACCCTAATTGCACAAGAATAAGCCTAGGGAGGACGAAAATGACCTAAATGTTCATCCAATGACACAAATGAACTTATTGGATGCACAAGATTGATTAAAACCCTAATTGGATAAGAATAAGCCTTAGGAGGACGAAAATGACCTAAATGTTCATCCAATGACACAAACACACCTATTGGATGCACAAGATTGGTTAAAAACCCTAATTGGACAAGAATAAGCCAAGGGAGGACGAAAATGACCTAAATGTTCAACTAATGACACAAATGAACTTATTGGATGCACAAGATTGCTTAAAAACCCTAATTGGACAAGAATAAGCCTAGGGAGGACGAAAATGACCTAAATGTTCATCCAATGACACAAATGAACTTATTGGATGCACAAGATTGGTTAAAACCCTAATTGGACAAGAATAAGCCTAGGGTGGACGAAAATGACCTAAATGTTCATCCAATGACACAAATGAACTTATTGGATGCACAAGATTGCTTAAAAACCCTAATTAGACAAGAATAAGCCTAGGGAGGACGAAAATGACCTAAATGTTCATCCAATGACACAAACACACCTATTGGATGCACAAGATTCGTTAGAAACCCTAATTGGACAAGAATAAGCCTAGGGAGGACGAAAATGACTTAAATGTTAATCCAATGACACAAATGAAGTTATTGGATGCACAAGATTGCTTAAAACCCTAATTGGACAAGAATAAGACTAGGGAGGACGAAAATGACCTAAATGTTCATCCAATGACACAAATGAACTTATAGGATGCACAAGATTGGTTAAAAACCCTAATTGGACAAGAATAAGACTAGGGACGACGAAAATGACCTAAATGTTCATCCATTGACACAAACACACCTATTGAATGCACAAGATTGGTTAGAAACCCTAGTTGGACAAGAATAAGCCTAGGGAGGACGAAAATGACCTAAATGTTCATCCAATGACACAAATGAACTTATTGGATGCACAAGACTGCTTAAAACCCTAATTGGACAAGAATAAGCCTAGGGAGGACAAAAATGACCTAAATGTTCATCCAATGACAATAATGAACTTATTGGACGCACAAGGTTGCTTAAAAACCCTAATTGGACAAGAATAAGGCTAGGGTGGACAAAAATGACCTAAATGTTCATCCAATGACACAAATGAACTTATTGGATGCACAAGATTGGTTAAAAACCTTAAATCGACAAGAATAAGCCTAAGGAGGACGAAAATGACCTAAATGTTCATCCAATGACACAAATGAACTTATTGGATGCACAAGATTGGTTAAAAACCCTAATTGGACAAGAATAATGCTAGGGTGGACGAAAATGACCTAAATGTTCATCCAATGACACAAATAAACTTATTGGATGCACAAGATTGGTTAAAACCCTAATTGGACAAGAATAAGACTAGGGAGGATGAAAATGACCTAAATGTTCATGAATTGACACAAACACACCTATTGGATGCACAAGATTGGTTAGAAACCCTAGTTGGACAAGAATAAGCCTATGGAGGATGAAAATGACCTAAATGTTCATCCAATGACACAAATGAACTTATTGGATGCACAAGATTGGTTAAAAACCCTAATTGGACAAGAATAAGACTAGCGAGGACGAAAATGACCTAAATGTTCATCCAATGACACAAATGAACTTATTGGATGCACAAGATAGCTTAAAAACCCTAATTGGACAAGAATAAACCTAGGGAGGATGAAAATGACCTATATGTACATCAAATGACACAAATGAACTTATTGGATGCACAAGATTGGTTAAAAACCCTAATTGGACAAGAATAAGCCTAGGGAGGATGAAAATGACTTAAATGTTCATCCAATGACACAAACACACCTATTGGATGCACAAGATTGGTTAAAAACCCTAATTGGACAAGAATAAGCCTAGGGAGGACGAAAATGACTTAAATGTTAATCCAATGACACAGATGAAGTTATTGGATGCACAAGATTGCTTAAAACCCTAATTGGACAAGAATAAGACTAGGGAGGATGAAAATGACCTAAATGTTCATCAATTGACACAAACGCACCTATTGGATGCACAAGATTGGTTAGAAACCCTAGTTGGACAAGAATAAGCATAGGGAGGACGAAAATGACCTAAATGTTCATCCAATGACACAAATGAACTTATTGGATGCACAAGATTGGTTAAAAACCCTAATTGGACAAGAATAAGCCTAGGGAGGACGAAAATGACCTAAATGTTCATCCAATGACACAAACACACCTACTGGATGCACAAGATTGGTTAAAAACCCTAATTCGACAAGAATAAGCCTACGAAGGACGAAAATGACATAAATGTTAATCCTATGACACAAATGAACTTATTGGATGCACAAGATTGCTTAAAACCCTAATTGGACAAGAATAAGCCTAGGGAGGACGAAAATGACCTAAATGTTCATCAAATGACACAAACACACCTATTGGATGCACAAGATTGATTAAAAACCCTAATTGGACAAGAATAAGCCTAGGGAGGACGAAAATGACCTAAATGTTCATCCAATGACACAAATGAACTTATTGGATGCACAAGATTGAAAAAAAAACCCTAATTGGACAAGAATAAGCCTGGGGTGGACGAAAATGACCTAAATGTTCATCCAATGACACAAACGAACTTATTGGATGCACAAGATTGGTTAAAAACCCTAATTGGACAAGAATATGCCTAGGGAGGACGAAAATGACCTAAATATTCATACAATGACACAAACACACCTATTGGATGCACAAGATTGGTTAAAAACCCTAATAGGACAAGAATAAGCCTAGGGAGGACGAAAATGACCTAAATGTTCATCCAATGACACAAACACACCTATTGGATGCACAAGATTGCTTAAAAACCCTAAGTGGACAAGAATAAGCCTAGGGAGGACGAAAATGACTTAAATGTTAATCCAATGACACAAATGAACTTATTGGATGCACAAGATTGCTTAAAACCCTAATTGGACAAGAATAAGCCTAGGGAGGACGAAAATGACCTAAATGTTCATCCAATGACACAAACACACCTATTGGATGCACAAGATTCGTTAGAAACCCTAATTGGACAAGAATAAGCCTAGGGAGGACGAAAATGACCTAAATGTTCATCCAATGACACAAAAACACCTATTGAATGCACAAGATTGGTTAAAAATCATAATTGGACAAGAATAAGCCTAGGGAGGACGAAAATGACTTAAATGTTAATCCAATGACACAAATGAAGTTATTGGATGCACAAGATTGCTTAAAAACCCTAATTGGACAAGAATAAGCCTAGGGAGGACGAAAATGACTTAAATGTTAATCCAATGACACAAATGAACTTATTGGATGCACAAGATTGCTTAAAATCCTAATTGGACAAGAATAAGCCTAAGGAGGACGAAAATGACCTAAATGTTCATCAAATGACACAAACACACCTATTGGATGCACAAGATTGGTTAGAAACCCTAGTTAGACAAGAATAAGCCTAGGGAGGACGAAAATGACCTAAATGTTCATCCAATGACACAAATGAACTTATTGGATGCACAAGATTGGTTAAAAACCCTAATTGGACAAGAATAAGACTAGCGTGGACGAAAATGACCTAAATGTTCATCCAATGACACAAATGAACTTATTGGATGCACCAGATAGCTTTAAAACCCTAATTGGACAAGAATAAACCTAGGGAGGATGAAAATGACCTATATGTACATCAAATGACACAAATGAACTTATTGGATGCACAAGATTGGTTAAAAACCCTAATTGGACAAGAATAAGCCTAGGGAGGATGAAAATGACTTAAATGTTCATCCAATGACACAAACACACCTATTGGATGCACAAGATTGGTTAAAAACCCTAATTGGACAAGAATAAGCCTAGGGAGGACGAAAATGACTTAAATGTTAATCCAATGACACAAATGAAGTTATTGGATGCACAAGATTGCTTAAAACCTTAATTGGACAAGAATAAGCCTAGGGAGGACGAAAATGACCTAAATGTTCATCCAATGACACAAACGCACCTATTGGATGCACAAGATTGGTTAAAAACCCTAATTGGACAACAATAAGCCTAGGGAGGATGAAAATGACCTAAATGTTCATCTAATGACACAAACACACCTATTGGATGCACAAGATTGGTTAAAAACCCTAATTGCACCAAAATAAGCCTAGGGAGGACGAAAATGACCTAAATGTTCATCCAATGACACAATTGAACTTATTGGATGCACAAGATTGCTTAAAACCCTAATTGGACAAGAATAAGACTAGGGAGGACGAAAATGACCTAAATGTTCATCCAATGACACAAACACAACTATTGGATGCACAAGATTGGTTAAAAACCCTAATTGGACAACAATAAGCCTAGGGAGGATGAAAATGACCTAAATGTTCATCTAATGACACAAACACACCTATTGGATGCACAAGATTGGTTAAAAACCCTAATTGGACAACAATAAGCCTAGGGAGGATGAAAATGACCTAAATGTTCATCTAATGACACAAACACACCTATTGGATGCACAAGATTGGTTAAAAACCCTAATTGCACAAAACTAAGCCTAGGGAGGACGAAAATAACCTAAATGTTCATCCAATGACACAAATGAACTTATTGGATGCACAAGATTGCTTAAAAGCCTAATTGGACAAGAATAAGACTAGGGAGGACGAAAATGACCTAAATGTTCATCCAATGACACAAACACACCTATTGGATGCACAAGATTGGTTAGAAACCCTAATTGAACAAGAATAAGCCTAGGGAGGACGAAAATGACCTAAATGTTCATCCAATGACACAAATGAACTTATTGGATGCACAAGATTGCTTAAAAACCCTAATTGGATAAGAATAAGCCTAGGGAGGACGAAAATGACCTAAATGTTCATCCAATGACACAAATGAACTTATTGGATGCACAAGATTGGTTAAAAACCCTAATTGGACAAGAATAAGCCTTGGGAGGACGAAAATGACCTAAATGTTCATCCAATGACACAAATGAACTTATTGGATGCACAACATTGGTTAAAAACCCTAACTGGACAAGTATAAGCCTAGGGTGGACGAAAATGACCTAAATGTTCATCGAATGACACAAATGAACTTATTTGATGCATAAGATTGCTTAAAAACCCTAATTGGACAAGAATAAGCCTAGGGAGGACGAAAATGACCTAAATGTTCATCTAATGACACAAATTAACTTATTGGATGCACAAGATTGGTTAAAAACCCTAATTGGACAAGAATAAGCCTAGGGAGGACGAAAATGACCTAAATGTTCATCCAATGACACAAATGAACTTATTGGATGCACAAGATTGGTTAAAAACCCTAATTGGACAAGAATAAGCCTAGGGTGGACGAAAATGACATAAATGTTTATCCAATGACACAAACACACCTATTGGATGCACAAGATTGGTTAGAAACCCTAATTGAACAAGAATAAGCCTAGGGATGACGAAAATGACCTACATGTTCATCCAATGACACAAATGAACTTATTGGATGCACAAGATTGGTTAAAAACCCTAATTGGACAAGAATAAGCCTTGGGAGGACGAAAATGACCTAAATGTTCATCCAATGACACAAATGAACTTATTGGATGCACAAGATTGGTTAAAAACCCTAATTGGACAAGAATAAGCCTAGGGTGGACGAAAATGACCTAAATGTTCATCCAACGACACAAATGAACTTATTGGATGCACAAGACTGGTTAAAAACCCTAATTGGACAAGAATAAGCCTTGGGAGGACGAAAATGACCTAAATGTTCATCCAATGACACAAATGAACTTATTGGATGCACAAGATTGGTTAAAAACCCTAATTGGACAAGAATAAGCCTTGGGAGGACGAAAATGACCTAAATGTTCATCCAATGACACAAATGAACTTATTAGATGCACAAGATTGGTTAAAAACCCTAATTAGACAAGAATAAGCCTAGGGAGGACGAAAATGACCTAAATGTTTATCCAATGACACAAATGAACTTATTGGATGCACAAGATTGGTTAAAAACCCTAATTGGACAAGAATAAGCCTAGGGAGGACGAAAATGACCTAAATGTTCATCCAATGACACAAACACACCTATTGGATGCACAAGATTGGTTAAAAACCCTAATTGCACAAAACTAAGCCTAGGGAGGACGAAAATGACATAAATGTTCATCCAATGACACAAATGAACTTATTGGATGCACAAGATTGCTTAAAAACCCTAATTGGACAACAAAAAGCCTAGGGAGGATGAAAATGACCTAAATATTCATCCAATGACACAAACACACCTATTGGATGCACAAGATTGGTTAAAAACCCTAACTTGACAAGAATAAGCCTAGGGAGGACGAAAATGACTTAAATCTTAATCCAATGACACAAATGAACTTATTGGATGCACAAGATTGCTTAAAAACCCTAATTGGACAACAATAAGCCTAGGGAGGATGAAAATGACCTAAATGTTCATCCAATGACACAAACACACCTATTGGATGCACAAGATTGGTTAAAAACCCTAACTTGACAAGAATAAGCCTAGGGAGGACGAAAATGACTTAAATCTTAATCCAATGACACAAATGAACTTATTGGATGCACAAGATTGCTTAAAACCCTAATTGGATAAGAATAAGCCTTGGGAGGACGAAAATGACCTAAATGTTCATAAAATGACACAAACACACCTATTGGATGCACAAGATTGGCTTAAAACCCTAATTGGACAAGAATATGACTAGGGAGGACGAAAATGACCTAAATGTTCATCCAATGACACAAACACACCTATTGGATGCACAAGATTGGTTAAAAACCCTAATTGGACAACAATAAGCCTAGGTAGGATGAAAATGACCTAAATGTTCATCTAATGACACAAACACACCTATTGGATGCACAAGATTGGTTAAAAACCCTAATTGGACAAGAATAAGCCTAGGGTGGACGAAAATGACCTAAAAGTTTATCCAATGACACAAATAAACTTATTGGATGCACAAGATTGGTTAAAAACCCTAATTGGACAAGAATAAGCCTAGGGAGGACGAAAATGACCTAAATGTTCATCCAATGACACAAACACACCTATTGGATGCACAAGATTGGTTAAAAACCCTAATTAGACAAGAATAAGTCTAGGGAGGACGAAAATGACCTAAATGTTCATCCAATGACACAAATGAACTTATTGGATGCACAAGATTGCTTAAAACCTTAATTGGACAAGAATAAGCCTAGGGAGGACGAAAACGACCTAAATGTTCATCCAATGAAACAAACACACCTATTGGAAGCACAAGATTGGTTAAAAACCCTAATTGGACAAGAATAAGCCTAGGGAGGACGAAAATGACCTAAATGTTCATCCAATGACACAAACACACCTATTGGATGCACAAGATTCGTTAGAAACCCTAATTGGACAAGAATAAGCCTAGGGAGGACGCAAATGACCTAAATGTTCATCCAATGACACAAACACACCTATTGAATGCACAAGATTGGTTAAAAATCATAATTGGACAAGAATAAGCCTAGGGAGGACGAAAATGACTTAAATGTTAATCCAATGACACAAATGAAGTTATTGGATGCACAAGATTGCTTAAAAACCCTAATTGGACAAGAATAAGCCTAGGGAGGACGAAAATGACTTAAATGTTAATCCAATGACACAAATGAACTTATTGGATGCACAAGATTGCTTAAAATCCTAATTGGACAAGAATAAGCCTAAGGAGGACGAAAATGACCTAAATGTTCATCAAATGACACAAACACACCTATTGGATGCACAAGATTGGTTAGAAACCCTAGTTAGACAAGAATAAGCCTAGGGAGGACGAAAATGACCTAAATGTTCATCCAATGACACAAATGAACTTATTGGATGCACAAGATTGGTTAAAAACCCTAATTGGACAAGAATAAGTCTAGCGAGGACGAAAATGACCTAAGTGTTCATCGAATGACACAAATGAACTTATTGGATGCACAAGATAGCTTAAAAACCCTAATTGGACAAGAATAAACCTAGGGAGGATGAAAATGACCTATATGTACATCAAATGACACAAACGCACCTATTGGATGCACAAGATTGGTTAGAAACCCTAGTTGGACAAGAATAAGCATAGGGAGGACGAAAATGACCTAAATGTTCATCCAATGACACAAATGAACTTATTGGATGCACAAGATTGGTTAAAAACCCTAATTGGACAAGAATAAGCCTAGGGAGGACGAAAATGACCTAAATGTTCATCCAATGACACAAACACACCTACTGGATGCACAAGATTGGTTAAAAACCCTAATTCGACAAGAATAAGCCTACGAAGGAAGAAAATGACATAAATGTTAATCCTATGACACAAATGAACTTATTGGATGCACAAGATTGCTTAAAACCCTAATTGGACAAGAATAAGCCTAGGGAGGACGAAAATGACCTAAATGTTCATCAATTGACACAAACACACCTATTGGATGCACAAGATTGATTAAAAACCCTAATTGGACAAGAATAAGCCTAGGGAGGACGAAAATGACCTAAATGTTCATCCAATGACACAAATGAACTTATTGGATGCACAAGATTGAAAAAAAACCCTAATTGGACAAGAATAAGCCTGGGGTGGACGAAAATGACCTAAATGTTCATCCAATGACACAAACGAACTTATTGGATGCACAAGATTGGTTAAAAACCCTAATTGGACAAGAATATGCCTAGGGAGGACGAAAATGACCTAAATGTTCATACAATGACACAAACACACCTATTGGATGCACAAGATTGGTTAAAAACCCTAATTGGACAAGAATAAGCCTAGGGAGGACGAAAATGACCTAAATGTTCATCCAATGACACAAACACACCTATTGGATGCACAAGATTGGTTAAAAACCCTAAGTGGACAAGAATAAGCCTAGGGAGGACGAAAATGACTTAAATGTTAATCCAATGACACAAATTAACTTATTGGATGCACAAGATTGCTTAAAACCCTAATTGGACAAGAATAAGCCTAGGGAGGACGAAAATGACCTAAATGTTCAGCAAATGACACAAACACACCTATTGGATGCACAAGATTGGTTAAAAACCCTAATTGGACAAGAATAAGCCTAGGGAGGACGAAAATGACCTAAATGTTCATCCAATGACACAAACACACCTATTGGATGCACAAGATTCGTTAGAAACCCTAATTGGACAAGAATAAGCCTAGGGAGGACAAAAATGACTTAAATGTTAATCCAATGACACAAATGAAGTTATTGGATGCACAAGATTGCTTAAAACCCTAATTAGACAAGAATAAGACTAGGGAGGACCAAAATGACCTAAATGTTCATCCAATGACACAAATGAACTTATTGGATGCACAAGATTGGTTAAAAACCCTAATTGGACAAGAATAAGCCTTGGGAGGACGAAAATGACCTAAATGTTCATCCAATGACACAAATGAACTTATTGGATGCGCAAGATTGCTTAAAAACCCTAATTGGACAAGAATAAGCCTAGGGAGGACGAAAATGACCTAAATGTTCATCCAATGACACAAATGAACTTATTGGATGCACAAGATTGGTTAAAAACCCTAATTGGACAAGAATAAGCCTAGGGGGGACGAAAATGACGTAAATGTTCAACCAATGACACAAATGAACTTATTGGATGCACAAGATTGGTTAAAAACCCTAATTCGACTAGAATAAGACTAGGGATGATGAAAATGATCTAAATGTTCGTCCAATGACACAAACACACCTATTGGATGCACAAGATTGCATAAAAACCCTAATTGGACTAGAATAAGCATAGGGAGGACGGAAATGACCTAAATGTTCATCCAATGACACAAATGAACTTATTGGATGCACAAGATTGGTTAAAAACCCTAATTGGACAAGAATAAGCCTAGGGAGGACGAAAATGACCTAAATGTTCATCCAATGACACAAATGAACTTATTGGATGCACAAGATTGGTTAAAAACCCTAATTGGACAAGAATAAGCCTAGGGAGGACGAAAATGACCTAAATGTTCATCCAATGACACAAACACACCTATTGGATGCACAAGATTGGTTAAAAACCTTAACTGGACAAGAATAAGCCTAGGGAGGACGAAAATGACCTAAATGTTCATCCAATGACACAAATGAACTTATTGGATGCACAAGATTGGTTAAAAACCCTAATTGGACAAGAATAAGCCTTGGGAGGACGAAAATGACCTAAATGTTCATCCAATGACACAAATGAACTTATTAGATGCACAAGATTGGTTAAAAACCCTAATTAGACAAGAATAAGCCTAGGGAGGACGAAAATGACCTAAATGTTTATCCAATGACACAAATGAACTTATTGGATGCACAAGATTGGTTAAAAACCCTAATTGGACAAGAATAAGCCTAGGGAGGACGAAAATGACCTAAATGTTCATCCAATGACACAAACACACCTATTGGATGCACAAGATTGGTTAAAATCCCAAATTGGACAAGAATAAGCCTAGGGAGGACGAAAATGACCTAAATGTTCATCCAATGACACAAATGAACTTATTGGATGCACAAGATTGGTTAAAAACCCTAATTGGACAAGAATAAGCCTTGGGAGGACGAAAATGACCTAAAAGTTCATCCAATGACACAAATGAACTTATTGGATGCACAAGATTGGTTTAAAACCTTAATTGGACAAGAATAAGCCTAGGGAGGACGAAAATGACCTAAATGTTCATCCAATGACACAAACACACCTATTGGATGCACAAGATTGGTTAGAAACCCTAATTGGACAAGAATAAGCCTAGGGAGGACGAAAATGACCTAAATGTTCATCCAATGACACAAATGAACTTATTGGATGCACAAGATTGCTTATAAACCCTAATTGGACAAGAATAAGACTAGGGAGGACGAAAATGACCTAAATGTTCATCCAATGACACAAACACACCTATTGGATGCACAAGATTGGATAGAAACCCTAATTGAAAAAGAATAAGCCTAGGGAGGACGAAAATGACCTAAATGTTCATCCAATGACACAAATGAACTTATTAGATGCACAAGATTGGTTAGAAACCCTAATTGGACAAGAATAAGCCTAGGGAGGACGAAAATGACCTAAATGTTCATCCAATGACACAAACACACCTATTGGATGCACAAGATTGGTTAGAAACCCTAATTGGACAAGAATAAGCCTAGGGAGGACGAAAATGACCTAAATGTTCATCCAATGACACAAAGACACCTATTGGATCCACAAGATTGGTTAGAAACCCTAATTGGACAAGAATAAGCCTAGGGAAGACGAAAATGACCTAAATGTTCATCCAATGACACAAACACACCTATTGGATGCACAAGATTGGTTACAAACCCTAATTGGAAAGGAATAAGCCTAGGGTGGACGAAAATGACCTAAATGTTTATCCAATGACACAAATGAACTTATTGGACGCACAAGATTGCTTAAAAACCCTAATTGGACAAGAATAAGCCTAGGGAGGACGAAAATGACCTAAATGTTCATCCAATGACACAAACACACCTATTGGATGCACAAGATTGGTTAGAAACCCTAATTGGACAAGAATAAGCCTAGGGAGGACGAAAATGACCTAAATGTTCATCCAATGACACAAAGACACCTATTGGATCCACAAGATTGGTTAGAAACCCTAATTGGACAAGAATAAGCCTAGGGAGGACGAAAATGACCTAAATGTTCATCCAATGACACAAACACACCTATTGGATGCACAAGATTGGTTAGAAACCCTAATTGGACAACAATAAGCCTAGGGAGGATGAAAATGACCTAAATGTTCATCTAATGACACAAACACACCTATTGGATGCAAAAGATTGGTTAAAAACCCTAATTGCACAAAAATAAGCCTAGGGAGGACGAAAATGACCTAAATGTTCGTCCAATGACACAAATGAACTTATTGGATGCACAAGATTGCTTAAAACCCTAATTGGACAAGAATAAGACTAGGGAGGACGAAAATGACCTTAATGTTCATCCAATGACACAAACACACCTATCTGATGCACAAGATTAGTTAAAAACCCTAATTGGACAACAATAAGCCTAGGGAGGATGAAAATGACCTAAATGTTCATCTAATGACACAAACACACCTATTGGATGCACAAGATTGGTTAAAAACCCTAATTGCACAAAAATAAGCCTAGGGAGGACGAAACTGACCTAAATGTTCATCCAATGACACAAATGAATTTATTGGATGCACAAGATTGCTTAAAACCTTAATTGGACAAGAATAAGACTAGGGAGGACGAAAATGACCTAAATGTTCATCCATTGACACAAACACACCTATTGGATGCAAAAGATTGGTTAGAAACCCTAGTTGGACAAGAATAAGCCTAGGGAGGACGAAAATGACCTAAATGTTCATCCAACGACACAAATGAACTTATTGGATGCACAAGACTGCTTAAAACCCTAATTGGACAAGAATAAGCATTGGGAGGACGAAAATGACCTAAATGTTCATCAAATGACACAAACACACCTATTGGATGCACAACATTGGTTAAAAACCCTAATTGGACAAGAATAAGCCAAGGGAGGACGAAAATGACCTAAATGTTCATCCAATGACACAAATACACCTATTGGATGCACAAGATTGGTTAGAAACCCTAATTGGACAACAATAAGCCTAGGGAGGAAAAAAATGACCTAAATGTTCATCCAATGACACAAATGAACTTATTGGACGCACAAGGTTGCTTAAAAACGCTAATTGGACAAGAATAAGGCTAGGGTGGACAAAAATGACCTAAATGTTCATCCAATGACACAAATGAACTTATTGGATGCACAAGATTGGTTAAAAACCCTAATTCGACAAGAATAAGCCTAAGGAGGACGAAAATGACCTAAATGTTCATCCAATGACACAAATGAACTTATTGGATGCACAAGATTGGTTAAAAACCCTAATTGGACAAGAATAAGCCTTGGGAGGACGAAAATGACCTAAATGTTCATCCAATGACACAAATGAACTTATTGGATGCACAAGATTGGTTAAAACCCTAATTGGACAAGAATAAGACTAGGGAGGATGAAAATGACCTAAATGTTCATCAATTGACACAAACACACCTATTGGATGCACAAGATTGGTTAGAAACCCTAGTTGGACAAGAATAAGCATAGGGAGGACGAAAATGACCTAAATGTTCATCCAATGACACAAATGAACTTATTGGATGCACAAGATTTGTTAAAAACCCTAATTGGACAAGAATAGGCCTAGGGAGGACGAAAATGACCTAAATGTTCTTTCAATGACACAAACACACCTATTGGATGCACAAGATTGGTTAAAAACCCTAATTCGACAAGAATAAGCCTACGAAGGACGAAAATGACATAAATGTTAATCCTATGACACAAATGAACTTATTGGATGCACAAGATTGCTTAAAACCCTAATTGGACAACAATAAGCCTAGGGAAGACGAAAATGGCCTAAATGTTCATCAAATGACACAAACACACCTATTGGATGCACAAGATTGATTAAAAACCCTAATTGGACAAGAATAAGCCTAGGGAGGACGAAAATGACCTAAATGTTCATCCAATGACACAAATGAACTTATTGGATGCACAAGATTGGACAAAAACCCTAATTGGACAAGAATAAGCCTGTTGTGGACGAAAATGACCTAAATGTTCATCCAATGACACAAACGAACTTATTGGATGCACAAGACCGGTTAAAAACCCTAATTGGACAAGAATATGCCTAGGGAGGACGAAAATGACCTAAATGTTCATACAATGACACAAACACACCTATTGGATGCACAAGATTGGTTAAAAACCCTAATTGGACAAGAATAAGCCTAGGGAGGACGAAAATGACCTAAATGTTCATCCAATGACACAAACACACCTATTGGATGCACAAGATTGGTTAAAAACCCTAAGTGGACAAGAATAAGCCTAGGGAGGACGAAAATGACTTAAATGTTAATCCAATGACACAAATGAAGTTATTGGATGCACAAGATTGCTTAAAACCCTAATTGGACAAGAATAAGCCTAGGGAGGACGAAAATGACCTAAATGTTCATCCAATGACACAAACACACCTATTGGATGCACAAGATTCGTTAGAAACCCTAATTGGACAAGAATAAGCCTAGGGAGGACGCAAATGACCTAAATGTTCATCCAATGACACAAACACACCTATTGAATGCACAAGATTGGTTAAAAATCATAATTGGACAAGAATAAGCCTAGGGAGGACGAAAATGACTTAAATGTTAATCCAATGACACAAATGAAGTTATTGGATGCACAAGATTGCTTAAAAACCCTAATTGGACAAGAATAAGCCTAGGGAGGACGAAAATGACTTAAATGTTAATCCAATGACACAAATGAACTTATTGGATGCACAAGATTGCTTAAAATCCTAATTGGACAAGAATAAGCCTAAGGAGGACGAAAATGACCTAAATGTTCATCAAATGACACAAACACACCTATTGGATGCACAAGATTGGTTAGAAACCCTAGTTAGACAAGAATAAGCCTAGGGAGGACGAAAATGACCTAAATGTTCATCCAATGACACAAATGAACTTATTGGATGCACAAGATTGGTTAAAAACCCTAATTGGACAAGAATAAGACTAGCGTGGACGAAAATGACCTAAATGTTCATCCAATGACACAAATGAACTTATTGGATGCACCAGATAGCTTTAAAACCCTAATTGGACAAGAATAAACCTAGGGAGGATGAAAATGACCTATATGTACATCAAATGACACAAATGAACTTATTGGATGCACAAGATTGGTTAAAAACCCTAATTGGACAAGAATAAGCCTAGGGAGGATGAAAATGACTTAAATGTTCATCCAATGACACAAACACACCTATTGGATGCACAAGATTGGTTAAAAACCCTAATTGGACAAGAATAAGCCTAGGGAGGACGAAAATGACTTAAATGTTAATCCAATGACACAAATGAAGTTATTGGATGCACAAGATTGCTTAAAACCTTAATTGGACAAGAATAAGCCTAGGGAGGACGAAAATGACCTAAATGTTCATCCAATGACACAAACGCACCTATTGGATGCACAAGATTGGTTAAAAACCCTAATTGGACAACAATAAGCCTAGGGAGGATGAAAATGACCTAAATGTTCATCTAATGACACAAACACACCTATTGGATGCACAAGATTGGTTAAAAACCCTAATAGCACAAAACTAAACCTAGGGAGGACGAAAAAGACCTAAATGTTCATCCAATGACACAAATGAACTTATTGGATGCACAAGATTGCTTAAAAACCCTAATTGGACAAGAATAAGCCTAGGGAGGACGAAAATGACCTAAATGTTCATCCAATGACACAAATGAACTTATTGGATGCACAAGATTGGTTAAAAACCCTAATTGGACAAGAATAAGCCTAGGGAGGACGAAAATGACCTAAATGTTCATCCAATGACACAAATAAACTTATTGGATGCACAAGATTGGTTAAAAATCCTAAATGGACAAGAATAAGCCTAGGGAGGACGAAAATGACCTAAATGTTCATCCAATGACACAAATACACCTATTGGATGCACAAGATTGGTTAAAAACCCTAATTGGACAACAATATGCCTAGGGAGGACGAAAATGACCTAAATGTTCATCCAATGACACAAATGAACTTATTGGATGCACAAGATTTCTTAAAAACCCTAATTGGACAAGAATAAGCCTAGGGAGGACGAAAATGACCTAAATGTTCATCCAATGACACAAATGAACTTATTGGATGCACAAGATTGCTTAAAACCCTAATTGGACAAGAATAAGACTAGGGAGGACGAAAATGACCTAAATGTTCATCCAATGACACAAACACACCTATTGGATGCACAAGATTGGTTAAAAACCCTAATTGGACAAGAATAAGCCTAGGGAGGACGAAAATGACCTAAATGTTCATCAAATAACACAAATACACCTATTGGATGCAAAAGATTGGTTAGAAACCCTAACTGGACAAGAATAAGCCTAGGGAGGACGAAAATGACCTAAATGTTCATCCAATGACACAAACACACCTATTGGATGCACAAGATTGGTTAAAAACCCTAATTGGACAAGAATAAGCCTAGGGAGGACGAAAATGACCTAAATGTTCATCCAATGACACAAATGAACTTATTGGATGCGCAAGATTGCTTAAAAACCCTAATTGGACAAGAATAAGCCTAGGGAGGACGAAAATGACCTAAATGTTCATCCAATGACACAAACACACCTATTGGATGCACAAGATTGGTTAAAAACCCTAATTGGACAAGAATAAGCCTAGGGAGGACGAAAATGACCTAAATGTTCATCCAATGACACAAACACACCTATTGGATGCACAAGATCGGTTAAAAACCCTAATTGGACAAGAATAAGCCTAGGGAGGACGAAAATGACCTAATTGATCATCCAATGACACAAACACACCTATTGGATGCACAAGATTGGTTAAAAACCCTAATTGGACAAGAATATGCCTAGGGAGGACGAAAATGACCTAAATATTAATTCAATGACGCAAACAAACTTATCGTATGCACAAGATTGGTTAAAAATCCTAATTGGACAAGAATAAGCCTAGGGAGGACGAAAATGACCTAATTGATCATCCAATGACACAAACACACCTATTGGATGCACAAGATTGGTTAAAAACCCTAATTGGACAAGAATATGCCTAGGGAGGACGAAAATGACCTAAATATTAATTCAATGACACAAACAAACTTATCGGATGCACAAGATTGGTTAAAAACCCTAATTGGTCAAGAATAGGCCTACGGAGGGCGAAAATGACCTAATTGATCATCCAAAGACACAAACACACCTATTGGCTGCACAAGATTGGTTAAAAACCCTAATTTGACAAGAATAAGCCTAGGGAGGACGAAAATGACCTAATTGATCATCCAATGACAAAAACACACCTATTGGATGCACAAGATTGGTTAAAAACCCTAATTGGACAAGAATAAGCCTAGGGAGGACGAAAATGACCTAATTGATCATCCAATGACACAAACACACCTATTGGATGCACAAGATTGGTTAAAAACCCTAATTGGACAAGAATAAGCCTAGGGAGGACGAAAATGACCTAATTGAACATCCAATGACACAAACACACCTATTGGATACACAAGATTGGTTAAAAACCCTAATTGGACAAGAATAAGCCTAGGGAGGACGAAAATGACCTAAATGTTAATCCAATGACACAAATGAACTTATTGGATGCACAAGATTGGTTAAAAACCCTAATTGGACAAGAATAAGCCTAGGGAAGATGAAAATAACCTAAATGTTCATCAAATGACTAAACACACCTATTGGATGCACAAGATTGGTTAAAAACCCTAATTGGACAAGAATAAGCCTAGGGAGGACGAAAATGACCTAAATGTTCATCCAATGACACAATTGAACTTATTGGATGCACAAGATTGGTTAAAAACCCTAATTGGACAAGAACAAGCCTAGGGAGGACGAAAATGACCTAAATGTTCATCCAATGACACAAACACACCTATTGGATGCACAAGATTCGTTAGAAACCCTAATTGGACAAGAATAAGCCTAGGGAGGACGAAAATGACCTAAATGTTCATCCAATGACACAAACACACCTATTGGATGCACAAGATTGGTTAAAAACTCTAAGTGGACAAGAATAAGCCTAGGGAGGACGAAAATGACTTAAATGTTAATCCAATGACACAAATGAACTTATTGGATGCACAAGATTGCTTAAAACCCTAATTGGACAAGAATAAGCCTAGGGAGGACGAAAATGACCTAAATGTTCAGCAAATGACACAAACACACCTATTGGATGCACAAGATTGGTTAAAAACCCTAATTGGAAAAGAATAAGCCTAGGGATGACGAAAATGACCTAAATGTTCATCCAATGACACAAACACACCTATTGGATGCACAAGATTCGTTAGAAACCCTAATTGGACAAGAATAAGCCTAGGGAGGACGAAAATGACCTAAATGTTCATCCAATGACACAAACACACCTATTGAATGCACAAGATTGGTTAAAAATCATAATTGGACAAGAATAAGCCTAGGGAGGACGAAAATGACCTAAATGTTCATCCAATGACACAAACACACCTATTGGATGCACAAGATTCGTTAGAAACCCTAATTGGACAAGAATAAGCCTAGGGAGGACGAAAATGACCTAAATGTTCATCCAATGACACAAACACACCTATTGAATGCACAAGATTGGTTAAAAATCATAATTGGACAAGAATAAGCCTAGGGAGGACGAAAATGACTTAAATGTTAATCCAATGACACAAATGAAGTTATTGGATGCACAAGATTGCTTAAAAACCCTAATTGGACAAGAATAAGCCTAGGGAGGACGAAAATGACTTAAATGTTAATCCAATGACACAAATGAACTTATTGGATGCACAAGATTGCTTAAAATCCTAATTGGACAAGAATAAGCCTAAGGAGGACGAAAATGACCTAGATGTTCATCAAATGACACAAACACACCTATTGGATGCACAAGATTGGTTAGAAACCCTAGTTAGACAAGAATAAGCCTAGGGAGGACGAAAATGACCTAAATGTTCATCCAATGACACAAATGAACTTATTGGATGCACAAGATTGGTTAAAAACCCTAATTGGACAAGAATAAGACTAGCGTGGACGAAAATGACCTAAATGTTCATCCAATGACACAAATGTACTTATTGGATGCACAAGATAGCTTAAAAACCCTAATTGGACAAGAATAAACCTAGGGAGGATGAAAATGACCTATATGTACATCAAATGACACAAATGAACTTATTGGATGCACAAGATTGGTTAAAAACCCTAATTGGACAAGAATAAGCCTAGGGAGGATGAAAATGACTTAAATGTTCATCCAATGACACAAACACACCTATTGGATGCACAAGATTGGTTAAAAACCCTAATTGGACAAGAATAAGCCTAGGGAGGACGAAAATGACTTAAATGTTAATCCAATGACACAAATGAAGTTATTGGATGCACAAGATTGCTTAAAACCTTAATTGGACAAGAATAAGACTAGGGAGGACGAAAATGACCTAAATGTTCATCCAATCACACAAACGCACCTATTGGATGCACAAGATTAGTTAAAAACCCTAATTGGACAACAATAAGCCTAGGGAGGATGAAAATGACCTAAATGTTCATCTAATGACACAAACACACCTATTGGATGCACAAGATTGGTTAAAAACCCTAATTGCACAAAAATAAGCCTAGGGAGGACGAAACTGACCTAAATGTTCATCCAATGACACAAATGAATTTATTGGATGCACAAGATTGCTTAAAACCTTAATTGGACAAGAATAAGACTAGGGAGGACGAAAATGACCTAAATGTTCATCCATTGACACAAACACACCTATTGGATGCAAAAGATTGGTTAGAAACCCTAGTTGGACAAGAATAAGCCTAGGGAGGACGAAAATGACCTAAATGTTCATCCAATAACACAAATGAACTTATTGGATGCACAAGACTGCTTAAAACCCTAATTGGACAAGAATAAGCCTTGGGAGGACGAAAATGACCTAAATGTTCATCAAATGACACAAACACACCTATTGGATGCACAACATTGGTTAAAAACCCTAATTGGACAAGAATAAGCCAAGGGAGGACGAAAATGACCTAAATGTTCATCCAATGGCACAAATACACCTATTGGATGCACAAGATTGGTTAGAAACCCTAATTGGACAACAATAAGCCTAGGGAGGACAAAAATGACCTAAATGTTCATCCAATGACACAAATGAACTTATTGGACGCACAAGGTTGCTTAAAAACCCTAATTGGACAAGAATAAGGCTAGGGTGGACAAAAATGACCTAAATGTTCATCCAATGACACAAATGAACTTATTGGATGCACAAGATTGGTTAAAAACCCTAATTCGACAAGAATAAGCCAAAGGAGGACGAAAATGACCTAAATGTTCATCCAATGACACAAATGAAATTATTGGATGCACAACATTGGTTAAAAACCCTAATTGGACAAGAATAAGGCTAGGGTGGACGAAAATGACCTAAATATTCATCCAATGACACAGATGAACTTATTGGATGCACAAGATTGGTTAAAACACTAATTGGACAAGAATAAGCCTAGGGAGGACGAAAATGACCTAAATGTTCATCCAATGACACAAACACACCTATTGGATGCACAAGATTCGTTAGAAACCCTAATTGGACAAGAATAAGCCTAGGGAGGACGAAAATGACCTAAATGTTCATCCAATGACACAAACACACCTATTGAATGCAGAAGATTGGTTAAAAATCATAATTGGACAAGAATAAGCCTAGGGAGGACGAAAATGACTTAAATGTTAATCCAATGACACAAATGAAGTTATTGGATGCACAAGATTGCTTAAAAACCCTAATTGGACCAGAATAAGCCTAGGGAGGACGAAAATGACTTAAATGTTCATCCAATGACACAAACGAACTTATTGGATGCACAAGATTGGTTAAAAACCCTAATTGGACAAGAATAAGCCTAGGGAGGACGAAAATGACCTAAATGTTCATACAATGACACAAACACACCTATTGGATGCACAAGATTGGTTAGAAACCCTAATTGGACAAGAATAAGCCTAGGGAGGACGAAAATGACCTAAATGTTCATCCAATGACACAAACACACCTATTGGATGCACAAGATTCGTTAGAAACCCTAATTGGACAAGAATAAGCCTAGGGAGGACGAAAATGAATTAAATGTTAATCCGATGACACAAATGAAGTTATTGGATGCACAAGATTGCTTAAAACCCTAATTTGACCAGAATAAGACTAGGGAGGACGAAAATGACCTAAATGTTCATCCAATGACACAAACACATCTATTGGATGCACAAGATTGGTTAAAAACCCTAATTGGACAACAATAAGCCTAGGGAGGATGAAAATCACCTAAATGTTCATCTAATGACACAAACACACCTATTGGATGCACAAGATTGGTTAGAAACCCTAATTGGACAAGAATAAGCCTAGGGAGGACGAAAATGACCTAAATGTTCATCCAATGACACAAACACACCAATTGGATGCACAAGATTCGTTAGAAACCCTAGTTAGACAAGAATAAACCTAGGGAGGACAAAAATGACTTAAGTGTTAATCCAATGACACAAATGAACTTATTGGATGCACAAGATTGCTTAAAACCATAATTGGACAAGAATAAGCCTATGGAGGACGATAATGACCTAAATGTTAATCCAATGACACAAATGAAATTATTTGATGCACAAGATTGGTTAAAAACCCTAATTGGACAAGAATAAGCCTAGGGAGGACGTAAATGACCTAACTATTCATCCAATGACACAAACACACCTATTGGATGCACAAGATTCGTTAGAAACCCTAATTGGACAAGAATAAGCCTAGGGAGGAGAAAAAAGACCTAAATGTGCATCCAATGACACAAACACACACATTGATTGCACAAGAATGCTTAAAACCCTAATTGAACAAGAATAAGCTTAGGGTTGACGAATATGACCTAAATGTTCATCCAATGACACAAACATACCTATTGGATGCACAAGATTGGTTAAAAACCCTAATTGGACAAGAATAAGCCTAGAGAGGACGAAAATGACCTAAATGTTCAACCAATGACACAAATGAACTTATTGGATTCACAAGATTGGTTAAAAACCCTATTTGGACAAGAATAAGCCTAGGGAGGACGAAAATGACCTAAATGTTCATCCAATGACACAAACACACCTATTGGATGCACAAGATTGGTTAGAAACCCTAATTGGACAAGAATAAGCCTAGGGAGGACGAAAATGACCTAAATGTTCATCCAATGACACAAATACACCTATTGGATGCACAAGATTCGTTAGAAACCCTAATTGGACAAGAATAAGCCTAGGGAGGACGAAACTGACCTAAATGTTCATCCAATGACACAAACACACCTATTGGATGCACAACATTGGTTAAAAACCCTAATTGGACAAGAATAAGCCTAGGGAGGACGAAAATGACCTAAATGTTCATCCAATGACACAAACACACCTATTGGATGCACAAGATTGGTTAGAAACCCTAATTGGACAAGAACAAGCCTAGGGAGGACGAAAATGACCTAAATGTTCATCCAATGACACAAACACACCTATTGGATGCACAAGATTGGTTAGAAACCCTAATTGGACAAGAATAAGCCTAGGGAGGACGAAAATGACCTAAATGTTCAACTAATGACACAAATGAACTTATTGGATGCACAAGATTGGTTAAAAACCCTAATTGGATAAGAATAAGCCTAGGGAGGACGAAAATGACCTAAATGTTAATCCAATGACACAAACACACCTATTTGATGCACAAGATTGGTTAGAAACCCTAATTGGACAAGAATAAGCCTAGGGAGGACGAAAATGACCTAAATGTTCATCCAATGACACAAACACACCTATTGGATGCACAAGATTGGTTAGAAACCCTAATTGGACAAGAATAAGCCATGGGAGGACGAAAATGACCTAAATGTTAATCCAATGACACAAATGAACTTATTGGATGCACATGATTAGTTAAAAACCCTAATTGGACAAGAATAAGCCTAGGGAGGACGAAAATAACCTAAATGTTCATCAAATGACTAAACACACCTATTGGATGCACAAGATTGGTTAGAAACCCTAATTGGACAAGAATAAGCCTAGGGAGGACGAAAATGACCTAAATGTTCATCCAATGACACAAATGAACTTATTGGATGCACAAGATTGGTTAAAAACCCTAATTGGACAAGAATAAGCCTAGGGAGGACGAAAATGACCTAAATGTTCATCCAATGACACAAACACACCTATTGGATGCACAAGATTGGTTAAAAACCCTAATTGGACAAGAATAAGCCTAAGGAGGACGAAAATGACCTAAATGTTCATCCAATGACACAAATTAACTTATTGGATGCACAAGATTGGTTAAAAACCCTAATTGGACAAGAATAAGCCTTGGGAGGACGATAATGACATAAATGTTCATCCAATGACACAAATGAACTTATTGGATGCACAAGATTAGTAAAAAACACTAATTGGACAAGAATAAGCCTAGGGTGGACGAAAATGACCTAAATGTTCATCCAATGACACAAATGAACTTATTGGATGCACAAGATTGGTTAAAAACCCTAATTGGACAAGAATAAGCCTAGGGAGGACGAAAATGACCTAAATGTTCATCCAATGACACAAACACACCTATTGGATGCACAAGATTGGTTAAAAACCCTAATTGGACAAGAATAAGCATTGGGAGGACGAAAATAACCTAAATGTTCATCCAATGACACAAACACACCTATTAGATGCACAAGATTGGTTAGAAACCCTAATTGGACAAGAATAAGCCTAGGGAGGACGAAAATGACCTAAATATTCATCCAATGACACAAATGAACTTATTGGATGCACAAGATTGCTTAAAACCCTAATTGGACAAGAATAAGACTAGGGAGGACGAAAATGACCTAAATGTTCATCCAATGACACAAACACACCTATTGGATGCACAAGATTGGTTAGAAACCCTAATTGGACAACAATAAGCCTAGGGAGGATGAAAATGACCTAAATGTTCATCTAATGACACAAACACACCTATTGGATGCAAAAGATTGGTTAAAAACCCTAATTGCACAAAAATAAGCCTAGGGAGGACGAAAATGACCTAAATGTTCGTCCAATGACACAAATGAACTTATTGGATGCACAAGATTGCTTAAAACCCTAATTGGACAAGAATAAGACTAGGGAGGACGAAAATGACCTTAATGTTCATCCAATGACACAAACACACCTATCTGATGCACAAGATTAGTTAAAAACCCTAATTGGACAACAATAAGCCTAGGGAGGATGAAAATGACCTAAATGTTCATCTAATGACACAAACACACCTATTGGATGCACAAGATTGGTTAAAAACCCTAATTGCACAAAAATAAGCCTAGGGAGGACGAAACTGACCTAAATGTTCATCCAATGACACAAATGAATTTATTGGATGCACAAGATTGCTTAAAACCTTAATTGGACAAGAATAAGACTAGGGAGGACGAAAATGACCTAAATGTTCATCCATTGACACAAACACACCTATTGGATGCAAAAGATTGGTTAGAAACCCTAGTTGGACAAGAATAAGCCTAGGGAGGACGAAAATGACCTAAATGTTCATCCAATGACACAAATGAACTTATTGGATGCACAAGACTGCTTAAAACCCTAATTGGACAAGAATAAGCCTTGGGAGGACGAAAATGACCTAAATGTTCATCAAATGACACAAACACACCTATTGGATGCACAACATTGGTTAAAAATCCTAATTGGACAAGAATAAGCCAAGGGAGGACGAAAATGACCTAAATGTTCATCCAATGACACAAACACACCTATTGAATGCAGAAGATTGGTTAAAAATCATAATTGGACAAGAATAAGCCTAGGGAGGACGAAAATGACTTAAATGTTAATCCAATGACACAAATGAAGTTATTGGATGCACAAGATTGCTTAAAAACCCTAATTGGACAAGAATAAGCCTAGGGAGGACGAAAATGACTTAAATGTTCATCCAATGACACAAACGAACTTATTGGATGCACAAGATTGGTTAAAAACCCTAATTGGACAAGGATAAGCCTAGGGAGGACGAAAATGACCTAAATGTTCATCCAATGACACAAACACACCTATTGGATGCACAAGATTGGTTAAAAACCCTAAGTGGACAAGAATAAGCCTAGGGAGGACGAAAATGACTTAAATGTTAATCCAATGACACAAATGAACTTATTGGATGCACAAGATTGCTTAAAACCCTAATTGGACAAGAATAAGCCTAGGGAGGACGAAAATGACCTAAATGTTCATCCAATGACACAAACACACCTATTGGATGCACAAGATTCGTTAGAAACCCTAATTGGACAAGAATAAGCCTAGGGAGGACGAAAATGACCTAAATGTTCATCCAATGACACAAAAACACCTATTGAATGCACAAGATTGGTTAAAAATCATAATTGGACAAGAATAAGCCTAGGGAGGACGAAAATGACTTAAATGTTAATCCAATGACACAAATGAAGTTATTGGATGCACAAGATTGCTTAAAAACCCTAATTGGACAAGAATAAGCCTAGGGAGGACGAAAATGACTTAAATGTTAATCCAATGACACAAATGAACTTATTGGATGCACAAGATTGCTTAAAATCCTAATTGGACAAGAATAAGCCTAAGGAGGACGAAAATGACCTAAATGTTCATCAAATGACACAAACACACCTATTGGATGCACAAGATTGGTTAGAAACCCTAGTTAGACAAGAATAAGCCTAGGGAGGACGAAAATGACCTAAATGTTCATCCAATGACACAAATGAACTTATTGGATGCACAAGATTGGTTAAAAACCCTAATTGGACAAGAATAAGACTAGCGTGGACGAAAATGACCTAAATGTTCATCCAATGACACAAATGAACTTATTGGATGCACCAGATAGCTTTAAAACCCTAATTGGACAAGAATAAACCTAGGGAGGATGAAAATGACCTATATGTACATCAAATGACACAAATGAACTTATTGGATGCACAAGATTGGTTAAAAACCCTAATTGGACAAGAATAAGCCTAGGGAGGATGAAAATGACTTAAATGTTCATCCAATGACACAAACACACCTATTGGATGCACAAGATTGGTTAAAAACCCTAATTGGACAAGAATAAGCCTAGGGAGGACGAAAATGACTTAAATGTTAATCCAATGACACAAATGAAGTTATTGGATGCACAAGATTGCTTAAAACCTTAATTGGACAAGAATAAGCCTAGGGAGGACGAAAATGACCTAAATGTTCATCCAATGACACAAACGCACCTATTGGATGCACAAGATTGGTTAAAAACCCTAATTGGACAACAATAAGCCTAGGGAGGATGAAAATGACCTAAATGTTCATCCAATGACACAAATGAACTTATTGCATGCACAAGATTGGTTAAAAACCCTAATTGGAGAAGAATAAGCATAGGGAGGACGAAAATGACCTAAATGTTCATCCAATGACACAAATGAACTTATTGGATGCACAAGATTGGTTAAAAACCCTAATTGGACAAGAATAAGCCTAGGGAGGACGAAAATGACCTAAATGTTCATCCAATGACACAAATGAACTTTTTGGATGCACAAGATTGGTAAAAAACCCTAATTGGACAAGAATAAGCCTAGGGAGGACGAAAATGACCTAAATGTTCATCCAATGACACAAATGAACTTTTTGGATGCACAAGATTGGTTAAAAACCCTAATTGGACAAGAATAAGCATAGGGAGGACGAAAATGACCTAAATGTTCATCCAATGACACAAATGAACTTATTGGATGCACAAGATTGGTTAAAAACCCTAATTGGACAAGAATAAGCCTAGGGAGGACGAAAATGACCTAAATGTTCGTCCAATGACACAAACACACCTATTGGATGTACAAGATTGCATAAAAACCCTAATTGGACAAGAATAAGACTAGGGAGGACGAAAATGACCTAAATGTTCATCCAATGACACAAATGAACTTATTGGATGCACAATATTGGTTAAAAACCCTAATTGGACAAGAATAAGCATAGGGAGGACGAAAATGACCTAAATGTTCATCCAATGACACAAATGAACTTATTGGATGCACAAGATTGGTTAAAAACCCTAATTGGACAAGAATAAGCCTAGGGAGGACGAAAATGACCTAAATGTTCATCCAATGACACAAACACACCTATTGGATGCACAAGATTGGTTAAAAACCCTAATTGGACAAAAATAAGCCTAAGGAGGAAGAAAATGACCTAAATGTTCATCCAATGACACAAATGAACTAAATGGATGCACAAGATTGCATAAACCCTAATTGGACAAGAATAAGCATAAGGAGGACGAAAATGACCTAAATGTTCATCCAATGACACAAATGAACATATTGGACAACAATAAGCATAGGGAGGACGAAAATGACCTAAATGTTCATCCAATGACACAAATGAACTTATTGGATGCACAAGATTGGTTAAAAACCCTAATTGGACAAGAATAAGCCTAGGGAGGACGAAAATGACCTAAATGTTCATCCAATGACACAAACACACCTATTGCATGCACAAGATTGGTTAAAAACCCTAATTGGACAAGAATAAGCCTAGGGAGGACGAAAATGACCTAAATGTTCATCCAATGACACAAACACACCTATTGGATGCACAAGATTGGTTAAAAACCCTAATTGGACAAGAATAAGCATAGGGAGGACGAAAATCACCTAAATGTTCATCCAATGACACAAACACACCTATTGGATGCACAAGATTTGTTAGAAACCCTACTTGGACAAGAATAAGCCTACGAAGGACGAAAATAACCTAAATGTTCATCAAATGACTAAACACACCTATTGGATGCACAAGATTGGTTAGAAACCCTAATTGGACAAGAATAAGCCTAGGGAGGACGAAAATGACCTAAATGTTGACCCAATGACACAAATGAACTTATTGGATTCACAAGATTGGTTAAAAACCCTAATTGGACAAGAATAAGCCTAGGGAGGACGAAAATGACCTAAATGTTCATCCAATGACACAAACACACCTATTGGATGCACAAGATTGGTTAAAAACCCTAATTGGACAAGAATAAGCCTAGGGAGGACGAAAATGACCTAAATGTTCATCCAATGACACAAATGAACTTATTGGATGCACAAGATTGGTTAAAAACCCTAATTGGACAAGAATAAGCCTAGGGAGGACGAAAATGACCTAAATGTTCATCCAATGACACAAGCACACCAATTGGATGCACAAGATTGGTTAGAAACCCTAATTGGACAAGAATAAACCTAGGGAGGATGAAAATGACCTAAATATTCATCCAATGACACAAATGAACTTATTGGATGCACAAGATTGCTTAAAACCCTAATTGGAAAAGAATAAGCCTAGGGAGGACGAAAATGACCTAAATGTTCATCCAATGACACAAACACACCTATTGGATGCACAAGATTGGTTAGAAACCCTAATTGGACAAGAATAAGACTAGGAAGGACTAAAATGACCTAAAAGTTAATCCAATGACACAATAGAACTTATTGGATGCACAAGATTGGTTAAAAACCCTAATTGGACAAGAATAAGCCTAGGGAGGACGAAAATGACCTAAATGTTCATCCAATGACACAAACACACCTATTGGATGCACAAGATTGGTTAAAAACCCTAATTGGACAAGAATAAGCCTAGGGAGGACGAAAAAGACCTAAATGTTCATCCAATGACACAAACACACCTATTGGATGCACAAGAGTGGTTAAAAACCCTAATTGGACAAGAATAAGCATAGGGAGGACGAAAATGACCTAAATGTTCATCCAATGACACAAATGAACTTATTGGATGTACAAGATTGGTTAAAAACCCTAATTGGACAAGAATAAGCCTAGGGAGGACGAAAATGACCTAAATGTTCATCCAATGACACAAACACACCTATTGGATGCACAAGATTGCATAAAAACCCTAATTGGACAAGAATAAGACTAGGGAGGACAAAAATGACCTAAATCTTTATCCAATGACACAAACACACCTATTGGATGCACAAGATTGGTTAAAAACCCTAATTGGACAAGAATAAGCCTAGGGAGGACGAAAATGACCTAAATGTTCATGCAATGACACAAAGCAACTTATTGGATGCACATGATTGGTTAAAAACCCTAATTGGACAAGAATAAGCCTAGGGAGGACGAAAATGACCTAAATGTTCATCCAATGACACAAATGAACTTATTGGATGCACAAGATTGGTTAAAAACCCTAATTGGACAAGAATAAGCCTAGGGAGGACGAAAATGACCTAAATGTTCATCCAATGACACAAACACACCTATTAGATGCACTAGATTGGTTAGAAACCCTAATTGGACAAGAATAAGCCTAGGGAGGACGAAAATGACCTAAATGTTAATCCAATGACACAAATGAACTTATTGGATGCACAAGATTGGTTAAAAACACTAATTGGACAAGAATAATCCTAGGGAGGACGAAAATGACCTAAATGTTCATCAAATGACTAAACACACCTATTGGATGCACAAGATTGGTTAGAAACCCTAATTGGACAAGAATAAGCCTAGGGATGACGAAAATGACCTAAATGTTCATCCAATGACACAAATGAACTTATTGGATGCACAAGATTGGTTAAAAACCCTAATTGGACAAGAATAAGCCTAGGGAGGACGAAAATGACCTAAATGTTCATCCAATGACACAAACACACCTATTGGATGCACAAGATTGGTTAAAAACCCTAATTGGACAAGAATATGCCTAGGTAGGACGAAAATGACCTAAATGTTCATCCAATGACACAAATGAACTTATTGGATGCACAAGATTGGTTAAAAACCCTAATTGGACAAGAATAAGCCTAGGGAGGACGAAAATGACCTAAATGTTCATCCAATGACACAAATGAACTTATTGGATGCACAAGATTGTTTAAAAACCCTAATTAGACAAGAATAAGCCTATGGAGGACGAAAATGACCTAAATGTTCATCCAATGACACAAATGAACTTATTGGATGCACAAGATTGTTTAAAAACCCTAATTGGACAAGAATAAGCCTATGGAGGACGAAAATGACCTAAATGTTCTTCCAATGACACAAATGAACTTATTGGATGCACAAGATTGGTTGAAAACCTTAATTGGACAAGAATAAGCCTAGGGAGGACGAAAATGACCTAAATGTTCATCCAATGACACAAATGAACTTATTGGATGCACAAGATTGGTTAAAAACCCTAATTGGACAAGAATAAGCCTAGGGAGGACGAAAATGACCTAAATGTTCATCCAATGACACAAATGAACTTATTGGATGCACAAGATTGGTTAAAAACCCTAATTGGACAAGAATAAGCCTAGGGAGGACGAAAATGACCTAAATGTTCATCCAATGACACAAATCAACTTTTTGGTTGCACATGATTGGTTAAAAACCCTAGTTGGACAAGAATAAGCCTAGGGAGGACGAAAATGACCTAAATGTTCATCCAATGACACAAATGAACTTATTGGATGCACAAGATTGGTTAAAAACCCTAATTGGACAAGAATAAGCCTAGGGAGGACGAAAATGACCTAAATGTTCGTCCAATGACACAATCACACCTATTGGATGCACAAGATTGCATAAAAACCCTAATTGGACAAGAATAAGCCTAGGGAGGACGAAAATGACCTAAATGTTCATCCAATGACACAAATGAACTTATTGGATGCACAAGATTGGTTAAAAACCCTAATTGGACAAGAATAAGCCTAGGGAGGACGAAAATGACCTAAATGTTCACACCTATTGACACAAACACAAATGAACTTATTGGACGCACAAGATTGGTTAAAAACCCTAATTATACAAGAATAAGCCTAGGGAGGACGAAAATGACCTAAATGTTCGTCCAATGACACAAACACACCTATTGGATGCACAAGATTGCATAAAAACCCTAATTGGACAAGAATAAGCCTAGGGAGGACGAAAATGACCTAAATGTTCATCCAATGACACAAATGAACTTATTGGATGCACAAGATTGGTTAAAAACCCTAATTGGACAAGAATAAGCCTAGGGAGGACGAAAATGACCTAAATGTTCGTCCAATGACACAAACACACATATTGGATGCAAAGGATTGCATAAAAACCCTAATTGGACAAGAATAAGCCTAGGGAGGCCGAAAATGACCTAAATGTTCGTCCAATGACACAACCACACCTATTGGATGCACAAGATTGCATAAAAACCCTAATTGGACAAGAATAAGCCTAGGGAGGACGAAAATGACCTAAATGTTCATCCAATGACACAAATGAACTTATTGGATGCACAAGGTTGGTTAAAAACCCTAATTGAACAAGAATAAGCCTAGGGAGGACGAAAATGACCTAAATGTTCATCCAATGACACAAATGAACTTATTGGATGCACAAGATTGGTTAAAAACCCTAATCAGACAAGAATAAGCCTAGGGAGGACGAAAATGACCTAAATGTTCGTCCAATGACACAAACACACCTATTGGATGCACAAGATTGCATAAAAACCCTAATTGGACAAGAATAAGCCTAGGGAGGACGAAAATGACCTAAATGTTCGTCCAATGACAGAAATGAACTTATTGGATGCACAAGATTGGTTAAAAACCCTAATTGGACAAGAATAAGCCTAGGGAGGACGAAAATGACCTAAATGTTCAACCAATGACACAAATGAACTTATTGGATGCACAAGATTGGTTAAAAACCCTACTTGGACAAGAATAAGCCTAGGGAGGACGAAAATGACCTAAATGTTCATCCAATGACACAAATGAACTTATTGGATGCAAAAGATTGGTTAAAAACCCTAATTGGACAAGAATAAGCCTAGGGAGGACGAAAATGACCTAAATGTTCATGCAATGACACAAATGAACTTATTGGATGCAAAAGATTGGTTAAAAACCCTAATTGGACAACAATAAGACTAAGGAGGACGAAAATGACCTAAATGTTCCTCCAATGATAAATACACACCTATTGGATGCACAAGATTGCTTAACACCCTAATTGGACAAGAATAAGACTTGGGAGGACGAAAATGACCTAAATGTTCAACCAATGACACAAATGAACTTACTGGATGCACAAGTTTGGGTGAAAACCCTAATTGGACAAGAATAAGCCTAGGGAGGACGAAAATGACCTAAATGTTCATCCAATGACACAAATGAACTTATTGGATGCACAAGATTGGTTAAAAACCCTAATTGGACAAGAATAAGCCTAGGGAGGACGAAAATGACATAAATGTTCGTCCAATGACACAAACACACCTATTGGATGCACAAGATTGCATAAAATCCCTAAGTGGACAAGAATAAGACTAAGGAGGACGAAAATGACCTAAATGTTCCTCCAATGATAAATACACACCTATTGGATGCACAAGATTGCTTAAAACCCTAATTGGACAAGAATAAGACTTGGGAGGACGAAAATGACCTAAATGTTCATCCAATGACACAAATGAACTTATTGGATGCACAAGATTGGTTAAAAACCCTAATTGGACAAGAATAAGCATAGGGAGGACGAAAATGACCTAAATGTTCATCCAATGACACAAACACACATATTGGATGCACAAGATTGCTTAAAACCCTAATTGGACAAGAATAAGACTAGGGAGGACGAAAATGACCTAAATGTTCATCCAATGACACAAATGAACTTATTGGATGCGCAAGATTGGTTAAAAACCTTAATTGGACAAGAATAAGCCTAGGGAGGACGAAAATGACCTAAATGTTCATCCAATGACACAAATGAACTTATTGGATGCACAAGATTGGTTAAAAACCCTAATTGGACAAGAATAAGCCTAGGGAGGACGAAAATGACCTAAATGTTCATCCAATGACACAAATGAACTTATTGGATGCACGAGATTGGTTAAAAACCCTAATTGGACAAGAATAAGCCTAGGGAGGACGAAAATGACCTAAATGTTCATCCAATGACACAAACACACCTATTGGATGCACAAGATTGGTTAAAAACCCTAATTGGACAAGAATAAGCCTAGGGAGGACGAAAATGACCTAAAAGTTCATCCAATGACACAAACACAACTATTGGATGCACAAGATTGGTTAAAAATCCTAATTGGATAAGAATAAGCATAGGGAGGACGAAAATGACCTAAATGTTCATCCAATGACACAAACACACCTATTGGATGCACAAGATTGGTTAGAAACCCTAATTGGACAAGAATAAGCCTAGGGAGGACGAAAATGACCTAAATGTTCATCCAACGACACAAATGAACTTATTGGATGCACAAGATTGGTTAAAAACCCTAATTGGACAAGAATAAGCCTAGGGAGGACGAAAATGACCTAAATGTTCATCCAATGACACAAACACACCTATTGGATGCACAAGATTGGTTAAAAACCCTAATTGGACAAGAATAAGCCTAGGGAGGACGAAAATGACATAAATGTTCATCCAATGACACAAACCCACCTATTGGATGCACAAGATTGGTTAAAAACCCTAATTGCACAAAAATAATCCTAGGGAAGACGAAAATGACCTAAATGTTCATCCAATGACACAAATGAACTTATTGGATGCACAAGATTGCTTAAAACCCTAATTGGACAAGAATAAGACTAGGGAGGACGAAAATGACCTAAATGTTCATCCAATGACACAAACACACCTATTGGATGCACAAGATTAGTTAGAAACCCTAATTGAATAAGAATAAGCCTAGGGAGGACGAAAATGACTTAAATCTTAATTCAATGACACAAATGAACTTATTGGATGCACAAGATTGCTTTAAACCCTAATTGGACAAGAATAAGACTAGGGAGGATGAAAATGACCTAAATGTTCATCAAATGACACAAACACACCTATTGGATGCATAAGATTGGTTAAAAACCCTAATTGGACAACAATAAGCCTAGGGAGGATGAAAATGACCTAAATGTTCATCTAATGACACAAACACACCTATTGGATGCACAAGATTGGTTAAAAACCCTAATTGCACAAAAATAAGCCTAGGGAGGACGAAACTGACCTAAATGTTCATCCAATGACACAAATGAATTTATTGGATGCACAAGATTGCTTAAAACCTTAATTGGACAAGAATAAGACTAGGGAGGACGAAAATGACCTAAATGTTCATCCATTGACACAAACACACCTATTGGATGCAAAAGATTGGTTAGAAACCCTAGTTGGACAAGAATAAGCCTAGGGAGGACGAAAATGACCTAAATGTTCATCCAATGACACAAATGAACTTATTGGATGCACAAGACTGCTTAAAACCCTAATTTGACAAGAATAAGCCTTGGGAGGACGAAAATGACCTAAATGTTCATCAAATGACACAAACACACCTATTGGATGCACAACATTGGTTAAAAACCCTAATTGGACAAGAATAAGCCAAGGGAGGACGAAAATGACCTAAATGTTCATCCAATGACACAAATACACCTATTGGATGCACAAGATTGGTTAGAAACCCTAATTGGACAACAATAAGCCTAGGGAGGACAAAAATGACCTAAATGTTCATCCAATGACACAAATGAACTTATTGGACGCACAAGGTTGCTTAAAAACCCTAATTGGACAAGAATAAGGCTAGGGTGGACAAAAATGACCTAAATGTTCATCCAATGACACAAATGAACTTATTGGATGCACAAGATTGGTTAAAAACCCTAATTCGACAAGAATAAGCCAAAGGAGGACGAAAATGACCTAAATGTTCATCCAATGACACAAATGAACTTATTGGATGCACAAGATTGGTTAAAAACCCTAATTGGACAAGAATAAGGCTAGGGTGGACGAAAATGACCTAAATGTTCATCCAATGACACAAATGAACTTATTGGATGCACAAGATTGGTTAAAACCCTAATTGGACAAGAATAAGACTAGGGAGGATGAAAATGACCTAAATGTTCATCAATTGACACAAACACACCTATTGGATGCACAAGATTGGTTAGAAACCCTAGTTGGACAAGAATAAGCATAGGGAGGACGAAAATGACCTAAATGTTCATCCAATGACACAAATGAACTTATTGGATGCACAAGATTGGTTAAAAACCCTAATTGGACAAGAATAAGCCTAGGGAGGACGAAAATGACCTAAATGTTCATCCAATGACACAAACACATCTATTGGATGCACAAGATTGGTTAAAAACCCTAATTCGACAAGAATAAGCCTACGAAGGACGAAAATGACATAAATGTTAATCCTATGACACAAATGAACTTATTGGATGCACAAGATTGCTTAAAACCCTAATTGGACAAGAATAAGCCTTGGGAGGACGAAAATGACCTAAATGTACATCAAATGACACAAACACACCTAATGGATGCACAAGATTGCTTAAAACCCTAATTGGACATGAATAAGCCTAGGGAGGACGAAAATGACCTAAATGTTCATCAAATGACACAAACACACCTATTGGATGCACAAGATTGGTTAAAAACCCTAATTGGACAAGAATAAGCCTAGGGAGGACGAAAATGACCTAAATGTTCATACAATGACACAAACACACCTATTGGATGCACAAGATTGGTTAAAAACCCTAATTGGACAAGAATAAGCCTAGGGAGGACGAAAGTGACCTAAATGTTCAACCAATGACACAAACACACCTATTGGATGCACAAGATTGGTTAAAAACCCTAAGTGGACAAGAATAAGCCTAGGGAGGACGAAAATGACTTAAATGTTAATCCAATGACACAAATTAACTTATTGGATGCACAAGATTGCTTAAAACCCTAATTGGACAAGAATAAGCCTAGGGAGGACGAAAATGACCTAAATGTTCAGCAAATGACACAAACACACCTATTGGATGCACAAGATTGGTTAAAAACCCTAATTGGACAAGAATAAGCCTAGGGAGGACGAAAATGACCTAAATGTTCATCCAATGACACAAACACACCTATTGGATGCACAAGATTCGTTAAAAACCCTAATTGGACAAGAATAAGCCTAGGGAGGACGAAAATGACCTAAATGTTAATCCAATGACACAAATGAACTTATTGGTTGCACAAGATTGGTTAAAAACCCTAATTGGACAAGAATAAGCCTAGGGAGGACGAAAATGACCTAAATGTTCATCCAATGACACAAACACACCTATTGGATGCACAAGATTGGTTAAAAACCGTAACTGGACAAGAATAAGCCTAGGTAGGACGAAAATGACTTAAATCTTAATCCAATGACACAAATGAACTTATTGGATGCACAAGATTGCTTAAAACCCTAATTGGACAAGAATAAGACTAGGGAGGACGAAAATGACCTAAATGTTCATCCAATGACACAAACACACCTATTGGATGCACAAGATTTGTTAAAAACCATAATTGCACAAAACTAAGCCTAGTGAGGACGAAAACAACCTAAATGTTCATCCAATGACACAAATGAACTTATTGGATGCACAAGATTGCTTAAAACCCTAATTGGACAAGAATAAGACTAGGGAGGACGAAAATGACCTAAATGTTCATCCAATGACACAAACACACCTATTGGATGCACAAGATTGTTTAGAAACCCTAATTGAACAAGAATAAGCCTAGGGAGGACGAAAATGACCTAAATGTTCATCCAATGAAACAAATGAACTTATTGGATTCACAAGATTGCTTAAAAACCGTAATTGGACAAGAATAAGCCTAGGGAGGACGAAAATGACCTAAATGTTCATCCAATGACTCAAATGAACTTATTGGATGCACAAGATTGGTTAAAAACCCTAATTGGACAAGAATAAGCCTAGGGTGGACGAAAATGACCTAAATGTTTATCCAATGACACAAATGAACTTATTGGATGCACAAGATTGGTTAAAAACCCTAATTGGACAAGAATAAGCCTAGGGAGGACGAAAATGACCTAAATGTTCATCCAATGACACAAACACACCTATTGGATGCACAAGATTGGTTAAAAACCCTAATTGGACAAGAATAAGACTAGGGAGGACGAAAATGACCTAAATGTTCATCAAATGACACAAACACACCTATTGGATGCACAAGATTGGTTAAAAACCCTAATTGGACAAGAATAAGCCTAGGGAGGACGAAAATGACCTAAATGTTCAGCCAATGACACAAACACACCTATTGGATGCACAAGATTGGTTAAAAACCCTAATTGGACAAGAATAAGCCTAGGGAGGACGAAAATGACCTAAATGTTCATCCAATGACACAAATGAACATATTGGATGCACAAGATTGGTTAGAAACCCTAATTGGACATGAATAAGCCTAGGGAGGACGAAAACGACCTAAATGTTCACCCAATGACACAAATGAAATTATTGGATGCACAAGATTGGTTAAAAACCCTAATTGGACAAGAATAAGCCTATGGAGGACGAAAATGACCTAAATGTTCATCCAATGACACAAACACACCTATTGGACGCACAAGATCGGTTAAAAACCCTAAATGGACAAGAATAAGCATAGGGAGGACGAAAATGACCTAAATGTTCATCCAATGACACAAACACACCTATTGGATGCACAAGATTGGTTAGAAAAACTAATTGGACAAGAATAAGCCTAGGGAGGACGAAAATGACCTAAATATTCATCCAATGACACAAATGAACTTATTGGATGCACAAGATTAGTTAAAAACTCTAATTGGACAAGAATAAGCCTAGGGAGGACGAAAATGACCTAAATGTTAATCCAATGACACAAATGAACTTATTGGATGCAAAAGATTGCTTAAAACCCTAGTTGGACAAGAATAAGCCTGGGGAGGACGAAAATGACCTAAATGTTCATCCCATGACACAAACACACCTATTGGATGCACAAGATTGGTTAAAAACCCTAATTGGACAAGAATAAGCATAGGGAGGACGAAAATGACCTAAATGTTCATCCAATGACACAAATGAACTTATTGGATGCACAAGATTGGTTAAAAACCCTAATTGGACAAGAATAAGCCTAGGGAGGACGAAAATGACCAAAATGTTCATCCAATGACACAAACACATCTATTGGATGCACAAGATTGGTTAAAAACCCTAATTGGACAAGAATAAGCCTAGGGAGGACGAAAATGACCTAAATGTTCATCCAATGACACAAATGAACTTATTGGATGCACAAGATTGGTTAAAAAACCCTAATTGGACAAGAATAAGCCTAGGGTGGACGAAAATGACCTAAATGTCTATCCAATGACACAAATGAACTTATTGGATGCACAAGATTGGTTAAAAACCCTAATTGGACAAGAATAAGCCTAGGGAGGACGAAAATGACCTAAATGTTCATCCAATGACACAAACACACCTATTGGATGCACAAGATTGGTTAAAAACCCTAATTGGACAAGAATAACCCTAGGGAGGACAAAAATAACCTAAATGTTCATCCAATGACACAAATGAACTTATTGGATGCACAAGATTGCTTAAAAACCCTAATTAGACAAGAATAAGCCAAGGGAGGACGAAAATGACCTAAATTTTCATCCAATGACACAAATGAACTTATTGGATGCACAAGATTGGTTAAAAACCCTAATTGGACAAGAATAAGCCTAGGGAGGACGAAAATGACCTAAATGTTCGTCCAATGACACAAACACACCTATTGGATACACAAGATTGGTTAAAAACCCTAATTGGACAATAATAAGCCTAGGGAGGACGAAAATGACATAAATGTTCTTCCAATGACACAAACGAACTTATTGGATGCACAAGATTGGTTGAAAACCCTAATTGGACAAGAATAAGCCTGGGGAGGACGAAAATGACCTAAATGTTCATCCAATGACACAAATGAACTTATTGGATGCACAAGATTGGTTAAAAACCCTAATTGGACAAGAATAAGCATAGGGAGGACGAAAATGACCTAAATGTTCATCCAATGACACAAATGAACTTATTGGATGCACAAGATTGGTTAAAAACCCTAATTGGACAAGAATAAGCCTAGGGAGGACGAAAATGACCTAAATGTTCGTCCTATGACACAAACACACATATTGGATGCACAAGATTGCTTAAAACCCTAATTGGACAAGAATAAGACTAGGGAGGACGAAAATGACCTAAATGTTCATCCAATGACACAAATGAACTTATTGGATGCACAAGATTGGTTAAAACCCTAATTGGACAAGAATAAGCCTAGGGAGGACGAAAATGACCTAAATGTTCATCCAATGACACAAACACACCTATTGGATGCACAAGATTGGTTAGAAACCCTAATTGGACAAGAATAAGCCTAGGGAGGACGAAAATGACCTAAATGTTCATCCAATGACACAAACACACCTATTGAATGCACAAGATTAATTAGAAACCCTAATTGGACAAGAATAAGCTTAGGGAGGACGAAAATGACCTAAATGTTCATCCAATGACACAAACACACCTATTGGATGCACAAGATTGTTTAGAAACCCTAATTGGACAAGAATAAGCATAGGGAGGACGAAAATGACCTAAATGTTCATCCAATGACACAATTGAACTTATTGGATGCACAAGATTGGTTAAAAACCCTAATTGGACAACAATAAGCCTAGGGAGGACGAAAATGACCTAAATGTTCATCCAATGACACAAACACACCTATTGGATGCACAAGATTGGTTAGAAACCCTAATTGGACAAGAATAAGCCTAGGGAGGACGAAAATAACCTAAATGTTCATCCAATGTCACAAACACACCTATTGGATGCACAAGATTGGTTAGAAACCCTAATTTGACAAGAATAAGTTTAGGGAGGACGAAAATGACCTAAATGTTAATCCAATGACACAAATGAACTTATTGGACGCACAAGATTGGTTAAAAACCCTAATTGGACAAGAATAAGCCTAGGGAGGACGAAAATGACCTAAATGTTCATCCAATGACACAATTGAACTTATTGGATGCACAAGATTGGTTAAAAACCCTAATTGGACAAGAATAAGCCTAGGGAGGACGAAAATGACCTAAATGTTAATCCAATGACACAAACACACCTATTGGATGCCCAAGATTCGTTAGAAACCATAATTGGACAAGAATAAGCCTAGGGAGGACGAAAATGACCAAAATGTTAATCCAATGACACAAGTGAACTTATTGGATCCACAAGATTGGTTAAAAACCCTAATTGGACAAGAATAAGCCTAGGGAGGACGAAAATGACCTAAATGTTCATCCAATGACACAAACACACCTATTGGATGCACAAGATTGTTTAGAAACCCTAATTGGACAAGAATAAGCCTAGGGAGGACGAAAATGACCTAAATGTTAATCCAATGACACAAGTGAACTTATTGGATGCACCACATTGGTTAAAAACCCTAATTAGACAAGAATAAGCCTAGGGAGGACGAAAATGACCTAAATGTTCATGCAATGACACAAAAACACCTATTGGATGCACAAGATTGTTTAGAAACCCTAATTGGACAAGAATAAGCCTATGGAGGACAAAAATGACCTAAATGTTCATCCAATGACACAATTGAACTTATTGGATGCACAAGATTGGTTAAAAACCCTAATTGGACAACAATAAGCCTAGGGAGGACGAAAATGACCTAAATGTTCATCCAATGACACAAACACACCTATTGAATGCAGAAGATTGTTTAGAAACCCTAATTGGACAAGAATAAGCTTAGGGAGGACGAAAATGAACTAAATGTTCATCCAATGACACAAATGAACTTATTGGATGGACAAGATTGGTTAAAAACCCTAATTGGACAAGAATAAGCCTAGGGAGGACGAAAATGACCTAAATGTTCATCCAATGACACAAACACACCTATTGGATGCACAAGATTGGTTAGAAACCCTAATTGGACAAGAATAAGCCTAGGGAGGACGAAAATGACCTAAATGTTCATCCAATGACACAAACACACCTATTGAATGCACAAGATTGGTTAAAAATCATAATTGGACAAGAATAAGCCTAGGGAGGACGAAAATGACCTAAATGTTCATCCAATGACACAAACACACCTATTGGATGCACAAGATTCGTTAGAAACCCTAATTGGACAAGAATAAGCCTAGGGAGGACGAAAATGACCTAAATGTTCATCCAATGACACAAACACACCTATTGAATGCACAAGATTGGTTAAAAATCATAATTGGACAAGAATAAGCCTAGGGAGGACGAAAATGACTTAAATGTTAATCCAATGACACAAATGAAGTTATTGGATGCACAATATTGCTTAAAAACCCTAATTGGACAAGAATAAGCCTAGGGAGGACGAAAATGACTTAAATGTTCATCAAATGACACAAACACACCTATTGGATGCACAAGATTGGTTAAAAACCCTAATTGGACAAGAATAAGCCTAGGGAGGACGAAAATGACCTAAATGTTCATCCAATGACACAAACACTCCTATTGGATGCACAAGATTCGTTAGAAACCCTAATTGGACAAGAATAAGCCTAGGGAGGACGAAAATGACCTAAATGTTCATCCAATGACACAAATGAAGTTATTGGTTGCACAAGATTGCTTAAAACCCTAATTGGACAAGAATAAGCCTAGGGAGGACGAAAATGACCTAAATGTTCATCCAATGACACAAATGAACTTATTGGATGCACAAGATTGGTTAAAAACCCTTATTGGACAAGAATAAGCTAGGGAGGACGAAAATGACCTAAATGTTCATCCAATGACACAAACACACCTATTGGATGCACAAGATTCGATAGAAACCCTAATTGGACAAGAATAAGCCTACGGAGGACGAAAATGACCTAAATGTGCCTCCAATGACACAAACACACACATTGGATGCACAAGAATGCTTAAAACCCAAATTGGACAAGAATAAGACTAGGGAGGACGAAAATGACCTAAATGTTCATCCAATGACACAAACACACCTATTGGATGCACAAGATTCGTTAGAAACCCTAATTGGACAAGAATAAGACTAGGGAGGACGAAAATGCCCTAATTGTGCATCCAATGACACAAACACACACAATGATTGCACAAGAATGCTTAAAACCCTAATTGGACAAGAATAAGACTAGGGAGGACGAAAATGACCTAAATCATACAATGACACAAACGAACTTATTGGATGCACAAGATTGGTTAAAAACCCTAATTGGACAAGAATAAGCCTAGGGAGGACGATAATGACCTAAATGTTCATACAATGACACAAACACACCTATTGGATGCACAAGATTGGTTAAAAACCCTAATTGGACAAGAATAAGCCTAGGGAGGACGAAAATGACCTAAATGATCATCCAATGACACAAACACACCTATTGGATGCACAAGATTGGTTAAAAACCCTAAGGGGACAAGAATAAGCCTAGGGAGGACGAAAATGACTTAAATGTTAATCCAATGACACAAATTAACTTATTGGATGCACAAGATTGCTTAAAACCCTAATTGGACAAGAATAAGCCTAGGGAGGACGAAAATGACCTAAATGTTCAGCAAATGACACAAACACACCTATTGGATGCACAAGATTGGTTAAAAACCCTAATTGGACAAGAATAAGCCTAGGGAGGACGAAAATGACCTAAATGTTCATCCAATGACACAAACACACCTATTGGATGCACAAGATTCGTTAAAAACCCTAATTGGACAAGAATAAGCCTAGGGAGGACGAAAATGACCTAAATGTTAATCCAATGACACAAATGAACTTATTGGTTGCACAAGATTGGTTAAAAACCCTAATTGGACAAGAATAAGCCTAGGGAGGACGAAAATGACCTAAATGTTCATCCAATGACACAAACACACCTATTGGATGCACAAGATTGGTTAAAAACCGTAACTGGACAAGAATAAGCCTAGGTAGGACGAAAATGACTTAAATCTTAATCCAATGACACAAATGAACTTATTGGATGCACAAGATTGCTTAAAACCCTAATTGGACAAGAATAAGACTAGGGAGGACGAAAATGACCTAAATGTTCATCCAATGACACAAACACACCTATTGGATGCACAAGATTTGTTAAAAACCATAATTGCACAAAACTAAGCCTAGTGAGGACGAAAACAACCTAAATGTTCATCCAATGACACAAATGAACTTATTGGATGCACAAGATTGCTTAAAACCCTAATTGGACAAGAATAAGACTAGGGAGGACGAAAATGACCTAAATGTTCATCCAATGACACAAACACACCTATTGGATGCACAAGATTGTTTAGAAACCCTAATTGAACAAGAATAAGCCTAGGGAGGACGAAAATGACCTAAATGTTCATCCAATGAAACAAATGAACTTATTGGATTCACAAGATTGCTTAAAAACCGTAATTGGACAAGAATAAGCCTAGGGAGGACGAAAATGACCTAAATGTTCATCCAATGACTCAAATGAACTTATTGGATGCACAAGATTGGTTAAAAACCCTAATTGGACAAGAATAAGCCTAGGGTGGACGAAAATGACCTAAATGTTTATCCAATGACACAAATGAACTTATTGGATGCACAAGATTGGTTAAAAACCCTAATTGGACAAGAATAAGCCTAGGGAGGACGAAAATGACCTAAATGTTCATCCAATGACACAAACACACCTATTGGATGCACAAGATTGGTTAAAAACCCTAATTGGACAAGAATAAGACTAGGGAGGACGAAAATGACCTAAATGTTCATCCAATGACACAAACACACCTATTGGATTCACAAGATTGGTTAGAAACCCTAATTGGAGAAGAATAACCCTAGGGAGGATGAAAATGACCTAAATATTCATCCAATGACACAAATGAACTTATTGGATGCACAAGATTGCTTAAAACCCTAATTGGACAAGAATAAGACTAGGGAGGACGAAAATAACCTAAATGTTCATCCAATGACACAAACACACCTATTGGATGCACAAGATTGGTTAGAAACCCTAATTGGACAAGAATAAGCCTAGGAAGGACGAAAATGACCTAAATGTTAATCCAATGATACAAATGAACTTATTGGATGCACAAGATTGGTTAAAAACCCTAATTGGACAAGAATAAGCCTAGGGAGGACGAAAATGACCTAAATGTTCATCCAATGACACAAACACACCTATTGGATGCACAAGATTGGTTAAAAACCCTAATTGGACAAGAATAAGCATAGGGAGGACGGAAATGACCTAAATGTTCATCCAATGACACAAACACACCTATTGGATGCACAAGATTGGTAAGAAACCCTAATTGGACAAGAATAAGCCTTGGGAGGACGAAAATGACCTAAATGTTCATCCAATGACACAAATGAACTTATTGGATGCACAAGATTGGTTAAAAACCCTAATTGGACAAGAATAAGCCTAGGGAGGGCGAAAATGACCTAAATGTTCATCCAATGCCACAAACACACCTATTGGATGCACAAGATTGGTTAAAAACCCTAATTGGACAAGAATAAGCCTAGGGAGGACGAAAATGACCTAAATGTTCATCCAATGACACAAACACACCTATTGGATGCACAAGATTGGTTAAAAACCCTAATTGGACAAGAATAAGCCTACGGAGGAAGAAAATGACCTAAATGTTTATCCAATGACACAAACACACCTATTGGATGCACAAGTTTGGTTAAAAACCCTAATTGGACAAGAATAAGCCTAGGGAGGACGAAAATGACCTAAATGTTCATCCAATGACACAAACACACCTATTGGATGCACAAGATTGGTTAAAAACCCTAATTGCACAAGAATAAGCCTAGGGAGGACGAAAATGACCTAAATGTTCATCAAATGACACAAACACACCTATTGGATGCACAAGATTGGTTAAAAACCCTAATTGGACAAGAATAAGCCTAGGGAGGACGAAAATGACCTAAATGTTCATCCAATGACACAAACAAACCTATTGGATGCACACGATTGGTTAGAAACCCTAATTTGACAAGAATAAGCCTAGGGAGGACGAAAATGACCTAACTATTCATCCAATGACACAAATGAACTTATTGGATGCACAAGATTGCTTAAAACCCTAATTGGACAAGAATAAGACTAGGGAGGACGAAAATGACCTAAATGTTCGTCAAATAACACAAACACACCTATTGGATGAACAAGATTGGTTAGAAACCCTAATTTGACAAGAATAAGCCTAGGGAGGACGAAAATGACCTAACTATTCATCCAATGACACAAATGAACTTATTGGATGCACAAGATTGCTTAAAACCCTAATTGGACAAGAATAAGACTAGGGAGGACGAAAATGACCTAAATGTTCATCCAATGACACAAACACACCTATTGGATGCACAAGATTGTTTAGAAACCCTAATTTGACAAGAATAAGCCTAGGGAGGACGAAAATGACCTAACTATTCATCCAATGACACAAATGAACTTATTGGATGCACAAGATTGCTTAAAACCCTAATTGGACAAGAATAAGACTAGGGAGGACGAAAATTACCTAAATGTTCATCCAATGACACAAACACACCTATTGGATTCACAAGATTGGTTAGAAACCCTAATTTGACAAGAATAGGCATAGGGAGGACGAAAATGACCTAACTATTCATCCAATGACACAAATGAACTTATTGGATGCACAAGATTGCTTAAAACCCTAATTGGACAAGAATAAGACTAGGGAGGACGAAAATGACCTAAATGTTCATCCAATGACACAAACACACCTATTGGATGCACAAGATTGGTTAGAAACCCTAATTGGGCAAGAATAAGCCTTGGGAGGACGAAAATGACCTAAATGTTCATCCGATGAACCAAATGAACTTATTGGATGCACAAGATTGGTTAAAAACCCTAATTGGACAAGAATAAGCCTAGGGAGGACGAAAATGACCTAAATGTTCATCCAATGACACAAACACACCTATTGGATGCACAAGATTCGTTAGAAACCCTAATTGGACAAGAATAAGCCTAGGGAGGACGAAATTGACCTAAATTTGCATCCAATAACACAAACACACACATTGATTGCACAAGAATGCTTAAAACCCTAATTGGACAAGAATAAGTCTAGGGAGGACGAAAATGACCTAAATGTTCATCCAATGACACAAATGAACTTATTGGATTCACAAGATTGGTTAAAAACCCTAATTGGACAAGAATAAGCCTAGGGAGGACGAAAATGACCTAAATGTTCATCCAATGACACAAACACACCTATTGGATGCACAAGATTGGTTAAAAACCCTAATTGGACAAGAATAAGCATAGGGAGGACGAAAATCACCTAAATGTTCATCCAATGACACAAACACACCTATTGGATGCACAAGATTTGTTAGAAACCCTACTTGGACAAGAATAAGCCTACGAAGGACGAAAATAACCTAAATGTTCATCAAATGACTAAACACACCTATTGGATGCACAAGATTGGTTAGAAACCCTAATTGGACAAGAATAAGCCTAGGGAGGACGAAAATGACCTAAATGTTGACCCAATGACACAAATGAACTTATTGGATTCACAAGATTGGTTAAAAACCCTAATTGGACAAGAATAAGCCTAGGGAGGACGAAAATGACCTAAATGTTCATCCAATGACACAAACACACCTATTGGATGCACAAGATTGGTTAAAAACCCTAATTGGACAAGAATAAGCATAGGGAGGACGAAAATGATCTAAATGTTCATCCAATGACACAAATGAACTTATTGGATGCACAAGATTGGTTAAAAACCCTAATTGGACAAGAATAAGCCTAGGGAGGACGAAAATGACCTAAATGTTCATCCAATGACACAAACACACCTATTGGATGCACAAGATTGGTTAAAAACCCTAATTGGACAAGAATAAGCCTAGGGAGGACGAAAATGACCTAAATGTTCATCCGATGACACAAATGAACTTATTGGATGCACAAGATTGGTTAAAAATCCTAATTGGACAAGAATAAGCCTAGGGAGGACGAAAATGACCTAAATGTTCATCCAATGACACAAACACACCTATTGGATGCACAAGATTGGTTAAAAACCCTAATTGTACAAGAATAAGCCTAGGGAGGACGAAAATGACCTAAATGTTCATCCAATGACACAAACACACCTATTGAATGCACAAGATTGGTTAAAAATCATAATTGGACAAGAATAAGCCTAGGGAGGACGAAAATGACTTAAATGTTAATCCAATGACACAAATGAAGTTATTGGATGCACAATATTGCTTAAAAACCCTAATTGGACAAGAATAAGCCTAGGGAGGACGAAAATGACTTAAATGTTAATCCAATGACACAAATGAACTTATTGGATGCACAAGATTGCTTAAAACCCTAATTGGACAAGAATAAGCCTAGGGAGGACGAAAATGACCTAAATGTTCATCAAATGACACAAACACACCTATTGGATGCACAAGATTGGTTAAAAACCCTAATTGGACAAGAATAAGCCTAGGGAGGACGAAAATGACCTAAATGTTCATCCAATGACACAAACACACCTATTGGATGCACAAGATTCGTTAGAAACCCTAATTGGACAAGAATAAGACTAGGGAGGACGAAAATGCCCTAATTGTGCATCCAATGACACAAACACACACAATGATTGCACAAGAATGCTTAAAACCCTAATTGGACAAGAATAAGACTAGGGAGGACGAAAATGACCTAACTGTTCATCCAATGACACAAATGAACTTATTGGATGCACAAGATAGCTTAAAAACCCTAATTGGACAAAAATAAACCTAGGGAGGATGAAAATGACCTAAATGTACATCCAATGACACAAATGAACTTATTGGATGCACAAGATTGGTTAAAAACCCTAATTTGGATAAGAATAAGCCTAGGGAGGATGAAAATGACTTAAATGTTCATCCAATGACACAAACACACCTATTGGATGCACAAGATTGGTTAAAAATCCTAATTGGACAAGAATAAGTCTAGGAAGGACGAAAATGACATAAATGTTAATCCAATGACACAAATGAAGTTATTGGATGCACAAGATTGCTTAAAACCCTAATTGGACAAGAATAAGACTAGGAACGACGAAAATGACCTAAATGTTCATCCAATGACACAAACACACCTATTGGATTCACAAGATTGGTTTAAAACCCTAATTGGACAACAATAAGCCTAGGGAGGATGAAAATGACCTAAATGTTCATCTAATGACACAAACACACCTATTGGATGCACAAGATGGGTTAAAAACCCTAATTGCACAAAAACAAGCCTAAGGAGGACGAAAATGACCTAAATGTTCATCCAATGACACAAATGAACTTATTGGATGCACATGATTGCTTAAAACCCTAATTGGACAAAAATAAGACTAGGGAGGACGAAAATGACCTAAATGTTCGTCCAATGACACAAACACACCTATTGGATTCACAAGATTGGTTAGAAACCCTAATTGGACAAGAATAAGCCTAGGGAGGACGAAAATGACCTAAATGTTCATCCAATGACACAAACACACCTATTGTATGCACAAGATAGGTTAAAAACCCTAATTGGAAAAGAATAAGCCTACGGAGGACGAAAATGACCTAAATGTTCATCCAATGACACAAATACACCTATTGGATGCACAAGATTGGTTAGAAACCCTAATTGGACAAGAATAAGCCTAGGGAGGACGAAAATGACCTAAATGTTCATCCAATGACACAAATACACCTATTGGATGCACAAGATTGGTTAAAAAACCTAATTGGACAAGAATAAGCCTAGGACGAAAATGACCTAAATATCCATCCAATGACAGAAACACACCTATTGGATGCAAAAGATTGGTTAAAAACCTTAACTGGACATGAAAAAGCCTAGGGAGGACGAAAATGACTTAAATCTTAATCCAATGACACAAATGAACTTATTGGATGCACAAGATTGCTTAAAACCCTAATTGGACAAGAATAAGCCTTGGGAGGACGAAAATGACCTAAATCTTCATCGAATGACACAAACACACCTATTGGATGCACAAGATTTGTTAAAAACCCTAATTGGACAAGAATAAGCTAGGGAGGACGAAAATGACCTAATTGTTCATCCAATGACACAAACACACCTATTAGATGCACAAGATTCGTTAGAAACCCTAATTGGACAAGAATAAGCCTAGGGAGGACGAAAATGACCTAAATGTGCATCCAATGACACAAACACACATATTGATTGCACAAGAATGCTTAAAACCCTAATTGGACAAGAATAAGACTAGGGAGGACGAAAATGACCTAAATGTTCATCCAATGACACAAACAAACCTATTGGATGCACAAGATTGGTTAAAAACCCTAATTGGACAACAATAAGCCTAGGGAGGACGAAAATGACCTAAATGTTCATCCAATGACACAAATACACCTATTGGATGCACAAGATTGGTTAGAAACCCTAATTGGACAAGAATAAGCCTAGGGAGGACGAAAATGACCTAAATGTTCATCTAATGACACAAACACACCTATTGGATTCACAAGATTGGTTAAAAACCCTAATTGGACAAGAATAAGCCTATGGAGGACGAAAATGACCTAAATGTTCATCTAATGACACAAACACACCTATTGGATGCACAAGATTGGTTAAAAACCCTAACTGGACATGAAAAAGCCTAGGGAGGACGAAAATGACTTAAATCTTAATCCAATGACACAAATGAACTTTTTGGATGCACAAGATTGCTTAAAACCCTAATTGGACAAGAATAAGCCTTGGGAGTACGAAAATGACCTAAATGTTCATCAAATGACACAAACACACATATTGGATGCACAAGATTGGTTAAAAACCCTAATTGGACAAGAATAAGCTAGGGAGGACGAAAATGACCTAAATGTTCATCCAATGACACAAACACACCTATTGGATGCACAAGATTCGTTAGAAACCCTAATTGGACAAGAATAAGCCTAGGGAGGACGAAAATGACCTAAATGTGCATCCAACGTCACAAACACACACATTGGATGCACAAGAATGCTTAAAACCCTAATTGGACAAGAATAAGACTAGGGAGGACGAAAATGACCTAAATGTTCATCCAATGACACAAACACACCTATTGGATGCACATGATTCGTTAGAAACCCTAATTGGACAAGAATAAGACTAGGGAGGACGAAAATGACCTAAATGTGCATCCAATGACACAAACACACACATTGATTGAACAAGAATGCTTAAAACCCTAATTGGACAAGAATAAGACTAGGGAGGACGAAAATGACCTAAATGTTCATCCAATGACACAAACACACCTATTGGATGCACAAGATTCGTTAGAAACCCTAATTGGACAAGAATAAGACTAGGGAGGCCGAAAATGACCTAAATGTGCATCCAATGACACAAACACACACATTGACTGCACAAGAATGCTTAAAACCCTAATTGGACAAGAATAAGACTAGGGAGGACGAAAATGACCTAAATGTTCATCCAATGACACAAATGAACTTATTGGATGCACAACATAGCTTAAAAACCCTAATTGGATAAAAATAAACCTAGGGAGGATGAAAATGACCTAAATGTACATCCAATGACACAAATGAACTTATTGGATGCACAAGATTGGTTAAAAACCCTAATTGGACAAGAATAAGCCTAGGGAGGATGAAAATGACTTAAATGTTCGTCCAATGACACAAACACACCTATTGGATGCACAAGATTTGTTAAAAACCCTAATTGGACAAGAATAAGCCTAGGGAGGACGAAAATGACATTAATGTTAATCCAATGACACAAATGAAGTTATTGGATGCACAAGATTGCTTAAAACCCTAATTGGACAAGAATAAGCCTAGGGAGGACGAAAATGACCTAAATGTTCATCCAATGACACAAACACACCTATTGGATGCACAAGATTGGTTTAAAACCCTAATTGGACAACAATAAGCCTAGGGAGGACGAAAATGACCTAAATGTTCATCTAATGACACAGACACACCTATTGGATGCACAAGATTGGTTAAAAACCCTAACTGGACATGAAAAAGCCTAGGGAGGACGAAAATGACTTAAATCTTAATCGAATGACACAAATGAACTTATTGGATGCACAAGATTGCTTAAAACCCTAATTGGACAAGAATAAGCCTTGGGAGTACGAAAATGACCTAAATGTTCATCAAATGACACAAACACACCTATTGGATGCAAAAGATTGGTTAAAAACCCTAATTGGACAAGAATAAGCTAGGGAGGACGAAAATGACCTAAATGTTCATCCAATGACACAAACACACCTATTGGATCCACATGATTCGTTAGAAACCCTAATTGGACAAGAATAAGACTAGGGAGGATGAAAATGACCTAAATGTGCATCCAATGACACAAACACACACATTGATTGCACAAGAATGCTTAAAACCCTAATTGGACAAGAATAAGACTAGGGAGGACGAAAATGACCTAAATGTTCATCCAATGACACAAACACACCTATTGGATGCACAAGAATAAGCCTAGGGAGGACGAAAATGACCTAAATGTTCATCCAATGACACAAATGAACTTATTGGATGCACAAGATAGCTTAAATACCCTAATTGGACAAGAATAAGCCTAGGGAGGATGAAAATGACCTAAATATATATCCAATGACACAAATGAAGTTATTGGATGCACAAGATTGGTTAAAAACCCTAATTGGACAACCATAAGCCTAGGGAGGATGAAAATGACCTAAATGTTCATCTAATGACACAAACACACCTATTGGATGAACAAGATTGGTTAAAAACCCTAATTGCACAAAAATAAGCCTATGGAGGACGAAAATGACCTAAACGTTCATCCAATGACACAAATGAACTTATTGGATGCACAAGAATGCTTAAAACCCTAATTGGACAAGAATAAGACTAGGGAGGACGAAAATGACCTAAATGTACATCCAATGACACAAACACACCTATTGGATGCACAAGATTGGTTAAAAACCCTAATTGGACAAGAATAAGCCTAGGGAGGATGAAAATGACTTAAATGTTCATCCAATGACACAAATGAACTTATTGGATGCACAAGATTGGTTAAAAACCGTAATTGGACAAGAATAAGCCTAGGGAGGACGAAAATGACATAAATGTTAATCCAATGACACAAATGAACTTATTGGATGCACAAGATTGGTTAAAAACCCTAATTGGACAAGAATAAGCCTAGGGAGGACGAAAATGACCTAATTGATCATCCAATGACACAAACACACCTATTGGATGCACAATGATTGGTTAAAAACCCTAATTGGACAAGAATATGCCTAGGGAGGACGAAAATGACCTAAATATTAATTCAATGACACAAACAAAGTTATTGGATGCACAAGATTGGTTAAAAACCCTAATTGGACAAGAATAAGCCAAGGGAGGACGAAAATGACCTAATTGATCATCCAATGACACAAACACAACTATTGGATGCACAAGATTGGTTAAAAACCCTAATTGTACAAGAATAAGCCTAGGGAGGAACAAAATGACCTAATTTATCATCCAATGACACAAACACACCTATTGGATGCACAAGATTGGTTAAAAACCCTAATTGGAAAAGAATAAGCCTAGGGAGGACGAAAATGACCTAATTGATCATCCAATGACACAAACACACCTATTGGATGCACAAGATTGGTTAAAAACCCTAATTGGACAAGAATAAGCCTAGGGAGGACGAAAATGACCTAAATGTTCATCCAATGACACAAACACATCTATTGGATGCACAAGATTGGTTAAAAACCCTAATTGGACAAGAATAAGCATAGGGAGGACGAAAATGACCTAAATGTTCATCCAATGACACAAACACACCTATTGGATGCACAAGATTCGTTAGAAACCCTAATTGGACAAGAATAAGCCTAGGGAGGACGAAAATGACCTAAATGTTCATCCAATGACACAAACACACCTATTGAATGCACAAGATTGGTTAAAAATCATAATTGGACAAGAATAAGCCTAGGGAGGACGAAAATGACCTAAATGTTCATCCAATGACACAAACACACCTATTGGATGCACAAGATTCGTTAGAAACCCTAATTGGACAAGAATAAGCCTAGGGAGGACGAAAATGACCTAAATGTTCATCCAATGACACAAACACACCTATTAGATGCACAAGATTGGTTAAAAACCCTAATTGGACAACAATAAGCCTAGGGAGGACGAAAATGACCTAAATGTTCATCTAATTAGACAAGAATAAGCCTAGGGGGGACGAAAATGACTTAAATCTTAATCCAATGACACAAATGAACTTATTGGATGCACAAGATTGCTTAAAACCCTAATTGGAAAAGAATTAGACTAGGGAGGACGAAAATGAGCTAAATGTTCATCCAATGACACAAACACACCTATTGGATGCACAAGATTGGTTAAAAACCCTAATTGGACAACAATAAGCCTAGGGAGGATGAAAATGACCTAAATGTTCATCTAATGACACAAACACACCTATTGGATGCACAAGATTGGTTAAAAACCCTAATTGCACAAAACTAAGCCTAGGGAGGACGAAAATGACCTAAATGTTCATCCAATGACACAAACACACCTATTGGATGCACAAGATTCGTTAGAAACCCTAATTGGACAAGAATAAGCCTAGGGAGGACGAAAATGACCTAAATGTTGATCCAAAGACACAAACACACCTATTGGATGCACAAGATTGGTTAGAAACCCTAATTAGACAAGAATAAGCGTAGGGAGAACGAAAATGACTTAAATCTTAATCCAATGACACAAATGAACTTATTGGATGCACATGATTGCGTAAAACCCTAATTGGACAAGAATAAGACTAGGGAGGATGAAAATGACCTAAATGTTCATCCAATGACACAAACACACCTATTGGATGCACAAGATTGGTTAAAAACCCTAATTGGACAACAATAAGCCTAGGGAGGACGAAAATGACCTAAATGTTCATCCAATGACACAAATACACCTATTGGATGCACAAGATTGGTTAGAAACCCTAATTGGACAAGAATAAGCCTAGGGAGGACGAAACTGACCTAAATGTTCATCCAATGACACAAACACACCTATTGGATGCACAAGATTGGTTAAAAACCCTAATTGGACAAGAATAAGCCTAGGGAGGACGAAAATGACATAAATGTTCATCCAATAACACAAATGAACTTATTGGATTCACAAGATTGCTTAAAAACCCTAATTAGACAAGAATAAGCCTAGGGTGGACGAAAATGACCTAAATGTTCATCCAATGACACAAACACACCTATTGGATGCACAAGATTGGTTAAAAACGCTAATTGGACAAGAATAAGCCTAGGGAGGACGAAAATGACCTAAATGTTCATCCAATGACACAAATACACCTATTGGATGCACAAGATTGGTTAGAAACCCTAATTGGACAAGAATAAGCCTAGGGAGGACGAAAATGACCTAAATGTTCATCCAATGACACAAATACACCTATTGGATGCACAAGATTCGTTAGAAACCCTAATTGGACAAGAATAAGCCTAGGGAGGACGAAACTGACCTAAATGTTATCCAATGACACAAACACACCTATTGGATGCACAAGATTGGTTAAAAACCCTAATTGGACAAGAATAAGCCTAGGGAGGACGAAAATGACCTAAATGTTCATCCAATGACACAAACACACCTATTGGATTCACAAGATTGGTTAAAAACCCTAATTGGACAAGAATAAGCCTATGGAGGACGAAAATGACCTAAATGTTCATCTAATGACACAAACACACCTATTGGATGCACAAGATTGGTTAAAAACCCTAACTGGACATGAAAAAGCCTAGGGAGGACGAAATTGACTTAAATCTTAATCCAATGACACAAATGAACTTATTGGATGCACAAGATTGCTTAAAACCCTAATTGGACAAGAATAAGCCTTGGGAGGACGAAAATGACCTAAATGTTCATCAAATGACACAAACACACCTATTGGATGCACAAGTTTTGTTCAAAACCCTAATTGAACAAGAATAAGCTAGGGAGGACGAAAATGACCTAAATGTTCATCCAATTACACAAACACACCTATTGGATGCACAAGATTCGTTAGAAACCCTAATTGGACAAGAATAAGCCTAGGGAGGACGAAAATGACCTAAATGTGCATCCAATGACACAAACACACATATTGATTGCACAAGAATGCTTAAAACCCTAATTGGACAAGAATAAGACTAGGGAGGACGAAAATGACCTAAATGTTCATCCAATGACACAAACGCACCTATTGGATGCACAAGATTGGTTAAAAACCCTAATTGGACAAGAATAAGCCTAGGGAGGACGAAAATGACCTAAATGTTCATCCAATGACACAAACGAACTTATTGGATGCACAAGATAGCTTAAAAACCCTAATTGGACAAGAATAAGCCTAGGGAGGATGAAAATGACCTAAATGTACATCCAATGACACAAATGAACTTATTGGATGCACAAGATTGGTTAAAAACCCTAATTGGACAACAATAAGCCTAGGGAGGATGAAAATGACCTAAATGTTCATCTAATGACACAAACACACCTATTGGATGAACAAGATTGGTTCAAAACCCTAATTGCACAAAAATAAGACTAGGGAGGACGAAAATGACCTAAATGTTCATCCAATGACACAAATGAACTTGTTGGATGCACAAGAATGCTTAAAACCCTAATTGGACAAGAATAAGACTAGGGAGGACGAAAATGACCTAAATGTTCATCCAATGAGACAAACACACCTATTGGATGCACAAGATTGGTTAAAAACCCTAATTGGACAAGAATAAGCCTAGGGAGGATGAAAATGACTTAAATGTTCATCCAATGACACAAATGAACTTATTGGATGCACAAGATTGGTTAAAAACCGTAATTGGACAAGAATAAGCCTAGGGAGGACGAAAATGACATAAATGTTAATCCAATAACACAAATGAACTTATTGGATGCACAAGATTGGTTACAAAACCCTAATTGGACAAGAATAAGCCTAGGGAGGACGAAAATGACCTAAATGTTCATCCAATGACACAAACACACCTATTGGATTCACAAGATTGGTTAAAAACCCTAATTGGACAAGAATAAGCCTATGGAGGACGAAAATGACCTAAATGTTCATCTAATGACACAAACACACCTATTGGATGCACAAGATTGGTTAAAAACCCTAACTTGACATGAAAAAGCCTAGGGAGGACGAAAATGACTTAAATCTTAATCCAATGACACAAATGAACTTATTGGATGCACAAGATTGCTTAAAACCTTAATTGGACAAGAATAAGCCTTGGGAGTACGAAAATGACCTAAATGTTCATCAAATGACACAAACACACCTATTGGATGCACAAGTTTTGTTCAAAACCCTAATTGAACAAGAATAAGCTAGGGAGGACAAAAATGACCTAAATGTTCATCCAATGACACAAACACACCTATTGGATGCACAAGATTCGTTAGAAACCCTAATTGGACAAGAATAAGCCTAGGGAGGACGAAAATGACCTAAATGTGCATCCAACGTCACAAACACACACATTGGATGCACAAGAATGCTTAAAACCCTAATTGGACAAGAATAAGACTAGGGAGGACGAAAATGACCTAAATGTTCATCCAATGACACAAACACACCTATTGGATGCACATGATTCGTTAGAAACCCTAATTGGACAAGAATAAGACTAGGGAGGACGAAAATGACCTAAATGTGCATCCAATGACACAAACACACACATTGATTGAACAAGAATGCTTAAAACCCTAATTGGACAAGAATAAGACTAGGGAGGACGAAAATGACCTAAATGTTCATCCAATGACACAAACACACCTATTGGATGCACAAGATTCGTTAGAAACCCTAATTGGACAAGAATAAGACTAGGGAGGCCGAAAATGACCTAAATGTGCATCCAATGACACAAACACACACATTGACTGCACAAGAATGCTTAAAACCCTAATTGGACAAGAATAAGACTAGGGAGGACGAAAATGACCTAAATGTTCATCCAATGACACAAATGAACTTATTGGATGCACAACATAGCTTAAAAACCCTAATTGGATAAAAATAAACCTAGGGAGGATGAAAATGACCTAAATGTACATCCAATGACACAAATGAACTTATTGGATGCACAAGATTGGTTAAAAACCCTAATTGGACAAGAATAAGCCTAGGGAGGATGAAAATGACTTAAATGTTCGTCCAATGACACAAACACACCTATTGGATGCACAAGATTTGTTAAAAACCCTAATTGGACAAGAATAAGCCTAGGGAGGACGAAAATGACATTAATGTTAATCCAATGACACAAATGAAGTTATTGGATGCACAAGATTGCTTAAAACCCTAATTGGACAAGAATAAGCCTAGGGAGGACGAAAATGACCTAAATGTTCATCCAATGACACAAACACACCTATTGGATGCACAAGATTGGTTTAAAACCCTAATTGGACAACAATAAGCCTAGGGAGGACGAAAATGACCTAAATGTTCATCTAATGACACAGACACACCTATTGGATGCACAAGATTGGTTAAAAACCCTAACTGGACATGAAAAAGCCTAGGGAGGACGAAAATGACTTAAATCTTAATCGAATGACACAAATGAACTTATTGGATGCACAAGATTGCTTAAAACCCTAATTGGACAAGAATAAGCCTTGGGAGTACGAAAATGACCTAAATGTTCATCAAATGACACAAACACACCTATTGGATGCAAAAGATTGGTTAAAAACCCTAATTGGACAAAAATAAGCTAGGGAGGACGAAAATGACCTAAATGTTCATCCAATGACACAAACACACCTATTAGATGCACAAGATTCGTTAGAAACCCTAATTGGACAAGAATAAGCCTAGGGAGGACGAAAATGACCTAAATGTGCATCCAATGACACAAACACACCTATTGGATTCACAAGATTGGTTAAAAACCCTAATTGGACAAGAATAAGCCTATGGAGGACGAAAATGACCTAAATGTTCATCTAATGACACAAACACACCTATTGGATGCACAAGATTGGTTAAAAACCCTAACTGGACATGAAAAAGCCTAGGGAGGACGAAATTGACTTAAATCTTAATCCAATGACACAAATGAACTTATTGGATGCACAAGATTGCTTAAAACCCTAATTGGACAAGAATAAGCCTTGGGAGGACGAAAATGACCTAAATGTTCATCAAATGACACAAACACACCTATTGGATGCACAAGTTTTGTTCAAAACCCTAATTGAACAAGAATAAGCTAGGGAGGACGAAAATGACCTAAATGTTCATCCAATTACACAAACACACCTATTGGATGCACAAGATTCGTTAGAAACCCTAATTGGACAAGAATAAGCCTAGGGAGGACGAAAATGACCTAAATGTGCATCCAATGACACAAACACACATATTGATTGCACAAGAATGCTTAAATCCCTAATTGGACAAGAATAAGACTAGGGAGGACGAAAATGACCTAAATGTTCATCCAATGACACAAACGCACCTATTGGATGCACAAGATTGGTTAAAAACCCTAATTGGACAAGAATAAGCCTAGGGAGGACGAAAATGACCTAAATGTTCATCCAATGACACAAACGAACTTATTGGATGCACAAGATAGCTTAAAAACCCTAATTGGACAAGAATAAGCCTAGGGAGGATGAAAATGACCTAAATGTACATCCAATGACACAAATGAACTTATTGAATGCACAAGATTGGTTAAAAACCCTAATTGGCCAACAATAAGCCTAGGGAGGATGAAAATGACCTAAATGTTCATCTAATGACACAAACACACCTATTGGATGAACAAGATTGGTTAAAAACCATAATTGCACAAAAATAAGACTAGGGAGGACGAAAATGACCTAAATGTTCATCCAATGACACAAATGAACTTGTTGGATGCACAAGAATGCTTAAAACCCTAATTGGACAAGAATAAGACTAGGGAGGACGAAAATGACCTAAATGTTCATCCAATGAGACAAACACACCTATTGGATGCACAAGATTGGTTAAAAACCCTAATTGGACAAGAATAAGCCTAGGGAGGATGAAAATGACTTAAATGTTCATCCAATGACACAAATGAACTTATTGGATGCACAAGATTGGTTAAAAACCGTAATTGGACAAGAATAAGCCTAGGGAGGACGAAAATGACATAAATGTTAATCCAATGACACAAATGAACTTATTGGATGCACAAGATTGGTAACAAAACCCTAATTGGACAAGAATAAGCCTAGGGAGGACGAAAATGACCTAAATGTTCATCCAATGACACAAACACACCTATTGGATTAACAAGATTGGTTAAAAACCCTAATTGGACAAGAATAAGCCTATGGAGGACGAAAATGACCTAAATGTTCATCTAATGACACAAACACACCTATTGGATGCACAAGATTGGTTAAAAACCCTAACTGGACATGAAAAAGCCTAGGGAGGACGAAAATGACTTAAATCTTAATCCAATGACACAAATGAACTTATTGGATGCACAAGATTGCTTAAAACCTTAATTGGACAAGAATAAGCCTTGGGAGTACGAAAATGACCTAAATGTTCATCAAATGACACAAACACACCTATTGGATGCACAAGATTGGTTAAAAACCCTAATTGGACAAGAATAAGCTAGGGAGGACGAAAATGACCTAAATGTTCATCCAATGACACAAACACACCTATTGGATGCACAAGATTCGTTAGAAACCCTAATTGGACAAGAATAAGCCTAGGGAGGACGAAAATGACCTAAATGTGCATCCAACGTCACAAACACACACATTGGATGCACAAGAATGCTTAAAACCCTAATTGGACAAGAATAAGACTAGGGAGGACGAAAATGAACTAAATGTTCATCCAATGACACAAACACACCTATTGGATGCACATGATTCGTTAGAAACCCTAATTGGACAAGAATAAGACTAGGGAGGACGAAAATGACCTAAATGTGCATCCAATGACACAAACACACACATTGATTGAACAAGAATGCTTAAAACCCTAATTGGACAAGAATAAGACTAGGGAGGACGAAAATGACCTAAATGTTCATCCAATGACACAAACACACCTATTGGATGCACAAGATTCGTTAGAAACCCTAATTGGACAAGAATAAGACTAGGGAGGCCGAAAATGACCTAAATGTGCATCCAATGACACAAACACACACATTGACTGCACAAGAATGCTTAAAACCCTAATTGGACAAGAATAAGACTAGGGAGGACGAAAATGACCTAAATGTTCATCCAATGACACAAATGAACTTATTGGATGCACAACATAGCTTAAAAACCCTAATTGGATAAAAATAAACCTAGGAAGGATGAAAATGACCTAAATGTAGATCCAATGACACAAATGAACTTATTGGATGCACAAGATTGGTTAAAAACCCTAATTGGACAAGAATAAGCCTAGGGAGGATGAAAATGACTTAAATGTTCATCCAATGACACAAACACACCTATTGGATGCACAAGATTTGTTAAAAACCCTAATTGGACAAGAATAAGCCTAGGGAGGACGAAAATGACATTAATGTTAATCCAATGACACAAATGAAGTTATTGGATGCACAAGATTGGTTAAAAACCCTAATTGGACAAGAATAAGCCTAGGGAGGACGAAAATGACCTAAATGTACATCCAATGACACAAATGAATTTATTGGATGCACAAGATTGGTTAAAAACCCTAATTTGACAAGAATAAGCCTAGGGAGGATGAAAATGACTTAAATGTTCATCCAATGACACAAACACACCTATTGGATGCACAAGATTTGTTAAAAACCCTAATTGGACAAGAATAAGCCAAGGGAGGACGAAAATGACATAAATGTTAATCCAATGACACAAATGAAGTTATTGGATGCACAAGATTGCTTAAAACCCTAATTGGACAAGAATAAGCCTAGGGAGGACGAAAATGACCTAAATGTTCATCCAATGACACAAACACACCTATTGGATGCACAAGATTGGTTTAAAACCCTAATTGGACAACAATAAGCCTAGGGAGGACGAAAATGACCTAAATGTTCATCCAATGACACAAATGAACTTATTGGATGCACAAGATTGGTTAAAAACCCTAATTGGACAAGAATAAGCCTAGGGAGAACGAAAATGACCTAAATGTTCGTCCAATGACACAAATGAACTTATTGGATGCACAAGATTGGTTGAAAACCCTAATTGGACAAGAATAAGCCTAGGGAGGACGAAAATGACCTAAATGTTCATCCAATGACACAAATGAACTTATTGGATGCACAAGATTGGTTAAAACCCTAATTGGAGAAGAATAAGCCTAGGGAGGACGAAAATGACCCAAATGTTCATCCAATGACACAAATGAACTTAGTGGATGCACAAGATTGGTTAAAAACCCTAATTGGACAAGAATAAGCATAGGGAGGACGAAAATGACCTAAATGTTCGTCCAATGACACAAAAACACCTATTGGATGCACAAGATTGCATAAAAACCCTAATTGGACAAGAATAAGACTAGGGAGGACGAAAATGACCTAAATGTTCCTCCAATGACACAAACACACCTATTGGATGCACAAGATTGCATAAAAACCCTAATTGGACAAGAATAAGACTAGGGAGGACTTAAATGACCTAAATGTTCCACCAATGACACAAATGAACTTATTGGATACACAAGGTTGGTTAAAAACCCTAATTGGACAAGAATAAGCCTAGGGAGGACGAAAATGACCTAAATGTTCGTCCAATGACACAAACACACCTATTGGATGCACAAGATTGCATAAAACCCCTAATGGGACAAGAATAAGACTAGGGAGGACGAAAATGACCTAAATGTTCATCCAATGACACAAATGAACTTATTGGATGCACAAGATTGGTTAAAAACCCTAATTGGACAAGAATAAGACTAGGGAGGACGAAAATGACCTAAATGTTCCTCCAATGACACAAACACACCTATTGGATGCACAAGATTGCATAAAAACCCTAATTGGACAAGAATAAGACTAGGGAGGACGAAAATGACCTAAATGTTCATCCGATGACACAAATGAACTTATTGTATGCACAAGATTGGTTAAAAACCCTAATTGGACAAGAATAAGCATAGGGAGGACAAAAATGACCTAAATGTTCATCCAATGACACAAACACACATATTGGATGCACAAGATTGCTTAAAACCCTAATTGGACAAGAATAAGCCTAGGGAGGACGAAAATGACCTAAATGTTCGTCCAATGACACAAACACACCTATAGGATGCACAAGATTGCATAAAAACCCTAATTGGACAAGAACAAGCCTAGGGAGGACGAAAATGACCTAAATGTTCATCCAATGACACAAACACACCTATTGGATGCACAGGATTGCATAAAAACCCTAATTGGACAAGAATAAGACTAGGGAGGACGAAAATGACCTAAATGTTCCTCCAATGACACAAACACACCTATTGGATGCACAAGATTGCATAAAAACCCTAATTGGACAAGAATAAGACTAGGGAGGACGAAAATGACCTAAATGTTCATCCAATGACACAAATGAACTTATTGAATGCACGAGATTGGTTAAAAACCCTAATCAGACAAGAATAAGCCTAGGGAGGACGAAAATGACCTAAATGTTCGTCCAATGACACAAACACACCTATTGGATGCACAAGATTGCATAAAAACCCTAATTGGACAAGAATAAGACTAGGAAGGATGAAAATGACCTAAATGTTCCTCCAATGACACAAACACACCTATTGGATGCACAAGATTGCATAAAAACCCTAATTGGACAAGAATAAGACTAGGGAGGACGAAAATGACCTAAATGTTCCTCCAATGACACAAACACACCTATTGGATGCACAAGATTGCATAAAAACCCTAATTGGACAAGAATAAGACTAGGGAGGACGAAAATGACCTAAATGTTCATCCATTAACACAAATGAACTTATTGTATGCACAAGATTGGTTAAAAACCCTAATTGGACAAGAATAAGCCTAGGGAGGACGAAAATGACCTAAATGTTCATCCAATGACACAAATGAACTTATTGGATGCACAAGATTGGTTAAAAACCCTAATTGGACAAGAATAAGCCTAGGGAGGATGAAAATGACTTAAATGTTCATCCAATGACACAAATGAACTTATTGGATGCACAAGATTGGTTAAAAACCGTAATTGGACAAGAATAAGCCTAGGGAGGACGAAAATGACATAAATGTTAATCCAATGACACAAATGAACTTATTGGATGCACAAGATTGGTTAAAAACCCTAATTGGACAAGAATAAGCCTAGGGAGGACGAAAATGACCTAAATGTTCATCCAATGACACAAACACACCTATTGGATGCACAAGATTGGTTAAAAACCCTAATTGGACAAGAATAAGCCTATGGAGGACGAAAATGACCTAAATGTTCATCTAATGACACAAACACACCTATTGGATGCACAAGATTGGTTAAAAACCCTAACTGGACATGAAAAAGCCTAGGGAGGACGAAAATGACTTAAATCTTAATCCAATGACACAAATGAACTTATTGGATGCACAAGATTGCTTAAAACCCTAATTGGACAAGAATAAGCCTTGGGAGTACGAAAATGACCTAAATGTTCATCAAATGACACAAACACACCTATTGGATGCACAAGATTGGTTAAAAACCCTAATTGGACAAGAATAAGCTAGGGAGGACGAAAATGACCAAAATGTTCATCCAATGACACAAACACACCTATTGGATGCACAAGATTGGTTAAAAACCCTAATTGGACAAGAATAAGCCTATGGAAGACGAAAATGACCTAAATGTTCATCTAATGAGACAAACACACCTATTGGATGCACAAGATTGGTTAAAAACCCTAACTGGACATGAAAAAGCCTAGGGAGGACGAAAATGACTTAAATCTTAATCCAATGACACAAATGAACTTATTGGATGCACAAGATTGCTTAAAACCCTAATTGGACAAGAATAAGCCTTGGGAGTATGAAAATGACCTAAATGTTCATCAAATGACACAAACACACCTATTGGATGCACAAGATTGGTTAAAAACCCTAATTGGACAAGAATAAGCTAGGGAGGACGAAAATGACCTAAATGTTCATCCAATGACACAAACACACCTATTGGATGCACAAGATTCGTTAGAAACCCTAATTGGACAAGAATAAGCCTAGGGAGGACGAAAATGACCTAAATGTGCATCCAACGTCACAAACACACACATTGGATGCACAAGAATGCTTAAAACCCTAATTGGACAAGAATAAGACTAGGGAGGACGAAAATGACCTAAATGTTCATCCAATGACACAAACACACCTATTGGATGCACATGATTCGTTAGAAACCCTAATTGGACAAGAATAAGACTAGGGAGGACGAAAATGACCTAAATGTGCATCCAATGACACAAACACACACATTGATTGAACAAGAATGCTTAAAACCCTAATTGGACAAGAATAAGACTAGGGAGGACGAAAATGACCTAAATGTTCATCCAATGACACAAACACACCTATTGGATGCACAAGATTCGTTAGAAACCCTAATTGGATAAGAATAAGACTAAGGAGGCCGAAAATGACCTAAATGTGCATCCAATGACACAAACACACACATTGACTGCACAAGAATGCTTAAAACCCTAATTGGACAAGAATAAGACTAGGGAGGACGAAAATGACCTAAATGTTCATCCAATGACACAAATGAACTTATTGGATGCACAACATAGCTTAAAAACCCTAATTGGATAAAAATAAACCTAGGGAGGATGAAAATGACCTAAATGTAGATCCAATGACACAAATGAACTTATTGGATGCACAAGATTGGTTAAAAACCCTAATTGGACAAGAATAAGCCTAGGGAGGATGAAAATGACTTAAATGTTCATCCAATGACACAAACACACCTATTGGATGCACAAGATTTGTTAAAAACCCTAATTGGACAAGAATAAGCCTAGGGAGGACGAAAATGACATTAATGTTAATCCAATGACACAAATGAAGTTATTGGATGCACAAGATTGCTTAAAACCCTAATTGGACAAGAATAAGCCTAGGGAGGACGAAAATGACCTAAATGTTCATCCAATGACACAAACACACCTATTGGATGCACAAGATTGGTTTAAAACCCTAATTGGACAACAATAAGCCTAGGGAGGACGAAAATGACCTAAATGTTCATCTAATGACACAGACACACCTATTGGATGCACAAGATTGGTTAAAAACCCTAACTGGACATGAAAAAGCCTAGGGAGGACGAAAATGACTTAAATCTTAATCGAATGACACAAATGAACTTATTGGATGCACAAGATTGCTTAAAACCCTAATTGGACAAGAATAAGCCTTGGGAGTACGAAAATGACCTAAATGTTCATCAAATGACACAAACACACCTATTGGATGCAAAAGATTGGTTAAAAACCCTAATTGGACAAAAAGAAGCTAGGGAGGACGAAAATGACCTAAATGTTCATCCAATGACACAAACACACCTATTGGATGCACAAGATTCGTTAGAAACCCTAATTGGACAAGAATAAGCCTAGGGAGGACGAAAATGACCTAAATGTGAATCCAATGACACAAACACACACATTGGATGCACAAGAATGCTTAAAACCCTAATTGGACAAGAATAAGACTAGGGAGGACGAAAATGACCTAAATGTTCATCCAATGACACAAACACACCTATTGGATGCACAAGA
>JBBPBR010000755.1:235477-263858 GCA_037974775.1 Cicer pinnatifidum
ATCCAATGACACAAACACACACATTGGATGCACAAGAATGCTTAAAACCCTAATTGGACAAGAATAAGACTAGGGAGGACGAAAATGACCTAAATGTTCATCCAATGACACAAACACACCTATTGGATGCACAAGAATAAGCCTAGGGAGGACGAAAATGACCTAAATGTTCATCCAATGACACAAATGAACTTATTGGATGCACAGGATTGGTTAAAAATCGTAATTCGACAAGAATAAGCCTAGGGAGGACGAAAATGACATAAATGTTAATCCAATGACACAAATGAACTTATTGGATGCACAAGATTGGTTAAAAACCCTAATTGGACAAGAATAAGCCTAGGGAGGACGAAAATGACCTAAATGTTCATCCAATGACACAAACACACCTATTGGATGCACAAGATTGGTTAAAAACCCTAATTGGACAAGAATAAGCCTATGGAGGACGAAAATGACCTAAATGTTCATCTAATGACACAAACACACCTATTGGATGCACAAGATTGGTTAAAAACCCTAACTGGACATGAAAAAGCCTAGGGAGGACGAAAATGACTTAAATCTTAATCCAATGACACAAATGAACTTATTGGATGCACAAGATTGCTTAAAACCCTAATTGGACAAGAATAAGCCTTGGGAGTACGAAAATGACCTAAATGTTCATCAAATGACACAAACACACCTATTGGATGCACAAGATTGGTTAAAAACCCTAATTGGACAAGAATAAGCTAGGGAGGACGAAAATGACCTAAATGTTCATCCAATGACACAAACACACCTATTGGATGCACAAGATTCGTTAGAAACCCTAATTGGACAAGAATAAGCCTAGGGAGGACGAAAATGACCTAAATGTGCATCCAACGTCACAAATACACACATTGGATGCACAAGAATGCTTAAAACCCTAATTGGACAAGAATAAGACTAGGGAGGACGAAAATGACCTAAATGTTCATCCAATGACACAAACACACCTATTGGATGCACATGATTCGTTAGAAACCCTAATTGGACAAGAATAAGACTAGGGAGGACGAAAATGACCTAAATGTGCATCCAATGACACAAACACACACATTGATTGAACAAGAATGCTTAAAACCCTAATTGGACAAGAATAAGACTAGGGAGGACGAAAATGACCTAAATGTTCATCCAATGACACAAACACACCTATTGGATGCACAAGATTCGTTAGAAACCCTAATTGGATAAGAATAAGACTAAGGAGGCCGAAAATGACCTAAATGTGCATCCAATGACACAAACACACACATTGACTGCACAAGAATGCTTAAAACCCTAATTGGACAAGAATAAGACTAGGGAGGACGAAAATGACCTAAATGTTCATCCAATGACACAAATGAACTTATTGGATGCACAACATAGCTTAAAAACCCTAATTGGATAAAAATAAACCTAGGGAGGATGAAAATGACCTAAATGTAGATCCAATGACACAAATGAACTTATTGGATGCACAAGATTGGTTAAAAACCCTAATTGGACAAGAATAAGCCTAGGGAGGATGAAAATGACTTAAATGTTCATCCAATGACACAAACACACCTATTGGATGCACAAGATTTGTTAAAAACCCTAATTGGACAAGAATAAGCCTAGGGAGGACGAAAATGACATTAATGTTAATCCAATGACACAAATGAAGTTATTGGATGCACAAGATTGCTTAAAACCCTAATTGGACAAGAATAAGCCTAGGGAGGACGAAAATGACCTAAATGTTCATCCAATGACACAAACACACCTATTGGATGCACAAGATTGGTTTAAAACCCTAATTGGACAACAATAAGCCTAGGGAGGACGAAAATGACCTAAATGTTCATCTAATGACACAGACACACCTATTGGATGCACAAGATTGGTTAAAAACCCTAACTGGACATGAAAAAGCCTACGGAGGACGAAAATGACTTAAATCTTAATCGAATGACACAAATGAACTTATTGGATGCACAAGATTGCTTAAAACCCTAATTGGACAAGAATAAGCCTTGGGAGTACGAAAATGACCTAAATGTTCATCAAATGACACAAACACACCTATTGGATGCAAAAGATTGGTTAAAAACCCTAATTGGACAAGAATAAGCTAGGGAGGACGAAAATGACCTAAATGTTCATCCAATGACACAAACACACCTATTGGATCCACATGATTCGTTAGAAACCCTAATTGGACAAGAATAAGACTAGGGAGGATGAAAATGACCTAAATGTGCATCCAATGACACAAACACACACATTGATTGCACAAGAATGCTTAAAACCCTAATTGGACAAGAATAAGACTAGGGAGGACGAAAATGACCTAAATGTTCATCCAATGACACAAACACACCTATTGGATGCACAAGAATAAGCCTAGGGAGGACGAAAATGACCTAAATGTTCATCCAATGACACAAATGAACTTATTGGATGCACAAGATAGCTTAAAGACCCTAATTGGACAAGAATAAGCCTAGGGAGGATGAAAATGACCTAAATGTATATCCAATGACACAAATGAACTTATTGGATGCACAAGATTGGTTAAAAACCCTAATTGGACAACCATAAGCCTAGGGAGGATGAAAATGACCTAAATGTTCATCTAATGACACAAACACACCTATTGGATGAACAAGATTGGTTAAAAACCCTAATTGCACAAAAATAAGCCTAGGGAGGACGAAAATGACCTAAAGGTTCATCCAATGACACAAATGAACTTATTGGATGCACAAGAATGCTTAAAACCCTAATTGGACAAGAATAAGACTAGGGAGGACGAAAATGACCTAAATGTACATCCAATGACACATACACACCTATTGGATGCACAAGATTGGTTAAAAACCCTAATTGGACAAGAATAAGCCTAGGGAGGATGAAAATGACTTAAATGTTCATCCAATGACACAAATGAACTTATTGGATGCACAAGATTGGTTAAAAACCGTAATTGGACAAGAATAAGCCTAGGGAGGACGAAAATGACATAAATGTTAATCCAATGACACAAATGAACTTATTGGATGCACAAGATTGGTTAAAAACCCTAATTGGACAAGAATAAGCCTAGGGAGGACGAAAATGACCTAAATGTTCATCCAATGACACAATTGAACTTATTAGATGCACAAGATTGGTTAAAAACCCTAATTGGACAAGAATAAGCATAGGGAGGACGAAAATGACCTAAATGTTCATCCAACGACACAAAAACACCTATTGGATGCACAAGATTGGTTAGAAACCCTAATTGGACAAGAATAAGCCTAGGGAGGACGAAAATGACCTAAATGTTAATCCAATGACACAAATGAACTTATTGGATGCACAAGATTGGTTAAAAACCCTAATTGGACAAGAATAAGCCTAGGGAGGACGAAAATGACCTAAATGTTCATCCAATGACACAAACACACCTATTGGATGCACACGATTGGTTACAAACCCTAATTTGACAAGAATAAGCCTAGGGAGGACGAAAATGACCTAACTATTAATCCAATGACACAAATGAACTTATTGGATGCACAAGATTGGTTAAAAACCCTAATTGGAAAAGAATAAGCCTAGGGAGGACGAAAATGACCTAAATGTTCATCCAATGACACAAACACACCTATTGGATGCACAAGATTGGTTAGAAACCCTAATTAGACAAGAATAAGCCTAGGGAGGACGAAAATGACCTAAAAGTTAATCCAATGACACAAATGAACTTATTGGATGCACAAGATTGGTTAAAAACCCTAATTGGACAAGAATAAGCCTAGGGAGGACGAAAATAATCTAAATGTTCATCAAATGACTAAACACACCTATTGGATGCACAAGATTGGTTAGAAACCCTAATTGGACAAGACTAAGCCTAGGGAGGACGAAAATGACGTAAATGTTCACCCAATGACACAAATGAACTTATTGGATGCACAAGATTGGTTAAAAACCCTAATTGGACAAGAATAAGCCTAGGGAGGACGAAAATGACCTAAATGTTCATCCAATGACACAAACACACCTATTGGATGCACAAGATTGGTTAAAAACCCTAATTGGACAAGAATAAGCATAGGGAGGACGAAAATGACCTAAATGTTCATCCAATGACACAAACACACCTATTGGATGCACAAGATTGGTTAAAAACACTAATTGGACAAGAATAAGTCTAGGGAGGACGAAAATGACCTAAATGTTCATCAAATGACTAAACACACCTATTGGATGCACAAGATTGGTTAGAAACCCTAATTGGACAAGAATAAGCCTAGGGAGGACGAAAATGACCTAAATGTTCATCCAATGACACAAATGAACATATTGGATGCACAAGATTGGTTAAAAACCCTAATTGGACAAGAATAAGCCTAGGGAGGACGAAAATGACCTAAATGTTCATCCAATGACACAAACACACCTATTGGATGCACAAGATTGGTTAAAAACCCTAATTGGACAAGAATAAGCATAGGGAGGACGAAAATGACCTAAATGTTCATCCCATGACACAAACACACCTATTGGATGCACAAGATTGGTTAAAAACCCTAATTGGACAAGAATAAGCCTAGGGAGGACGAAAATGACCTAAATGTTAATCCAATGACACAAATGAACTTATTGGATGCACAAGATTACTTAAAACCCTAATTGGACAAGAATAAGCCTTGGGAGGACGAAAATGACCTAAATGTTCATCCAATGACACAAACACACCTGTTTGATGCACAAGATTGGTTAAAAACCCTAATTGGACAAGAATAAGCCTAGGGAGGACGAAAATGACCTAAATGTTCATCCAATGACACAAACACACCTATTGGATGCACAAGATTGGTTAAAAACCCTAACTGGACAAGAATAAGCCTAGGGAGGATGAAAATGACTTAAATCTTAATCCAATGACACAAATGAACTTATTGGATGCACAAGATTGCTTAAAACCCTAATTGGATAAGAAGAAGCCTTGGGAGGACGAAAATGACCTAAATGTTCATCAAATGACACAAACACACCTATTGGATGCACAAGATTGGTTAAAAACCCTAATTGGACAAGAATAAGCCTAGGGAGGACGAAAATGACCTAAATGTTCATCCAATGACACAAACACACCTATTGGATGCACAAGATTGGTTAAAAACCCTAATTGGACAAGAATAAGCCTAGGGAGGACGAAAATAACATAAATGTTCATCAAATGACTAAACACACCTAATGGATGCACAAGATTTGTAAGAAACCCTAATTGGACAAGAATAAGCCTAGGGAGGACGAAAATGACCTAAATGTTAATCCAATGACACAAATGAACTTATTGGATGCACAAGATTGGTTAAAAACCCTAATTGGACAAGAATAAGCCTAGGGAGGACGAAAATGACCTAAATGTTCATCCAATGACACAAACACACCTATTGGATGCACAAGATTTGTTAGAAACCCTACTTGGACAAGAATATGCCTAGGGAGGACGAAAATGACCTAAATGTTCATCCAATGACACAAACACACCTATTGGATGCACACGATTGATTAGAAACACTAATTTGACAAGAATAAGCCTAGGGAGGACGAAAATAACCTAACTATTCATCCAATGACACAAATGAACTTATTGGATGCACAAGATTGGTTAAAAACCCTAATTGGAAAAGAATAAGCCTAGGGAGGACGAAAATGACCTAAATGTTCATCCAATGACACAAACACACCTATTGGATGCACAAGATTGGTTAGAAACCCTAATTGGACAAGAATAAGCCTAGGGAGGACGAAAATGACCTCAATGTCCATCCAATGACACAAATGAACTTATTGGATGCACAAGATTGGTTAAAAACCCTAATTGGACAAGAATAAGCCTAGGGAGGACGAAAATGACCTAAATGTTCATCCAATGACACAAACACACCTATTGGATGCACAAGATTGGTTAAAAACCCTAATTGGAAAAGAATAAGCGTAGGGAGGACGAAAATGACCTAAATGTTCATCCAATGACACAAACACACCTATTGGATGCACAAGATTGGTTAAAAACCCTAATTGGACAAGAATAAGCCTAGGGAGGACGAAAATGACCTAAATGTTAATCCAATGACACAAATGAACCTATTGGATGCATAAGATTGGTTAAAAACCCTAATTGGACAAGAATAAGCATAGGATGGACGAAAATGACCTAATTGTTCATCCAATGACACAAATGAACTTATTGGACGCACATGATTGGTTAAAAACCCTAATTGGACAAGAATAAGCCTAGGGAGGACGAAAATGACCTAAATGTTAATCCAATGACACAAATGAACTTATTGGTTGCACAAGATTGCTTAAAACCATAGTTGGACAAGAATAAGCCTAGGGAGGACGAAAATGACCTAAATGTTCATCAAATGACACAAACACACCTATTGGATGCACAAGATTGGTTTAAAACCCTAATTGCACAAGAATAAGCCTAGGGAGGACGAAAATGACCTAAATGTTAATCCAATGACACAAATGAACTTATTGGATGCACAAGATTGGTTAAAAACCCTAATTGGACAAGAATAAGCCTAGGGAGGACGAAAATGACCTAAATGTTCATCCAATGACACAAACACACCTATTGGATGCACAAGATTGGTTAAAAACCCAAATTGGACATGAATAAGCCTAGGGAGGACGAAAATGACCTAAATGTTCATCCAATGACACAAATGAACTTATTGGATGCACAAGATTGGTTAAAAACCCTAATTGGACAAGAATAAGCCTAGGGAGGACGAAAATGACCGAAATGTTCATCCAATGACACAAACACACCTATTGGATGCACAAGATTGGTTAGAAACCCTAATTGGACAAGAATAAGCCTAGGAAGGACGAAAATGACCTAAATGTTAATCCAATGACACAAATGAACTTATTGGATGCACAAGATTGGTTAAAAACCCTAATTGGACAAGAATAAGCCTAGGGAGGACGAAAATGACCTAAATGTTCATCCAATGACACAAACACACCTATTGGATGCACAAGATTGGTTAAAAACCCAAATTGGACATGAATAAGCCTAGGGAGGACGAAAATTACTTAACTATTCATCCAATGACACAAATGAACTTATTGGATGCACAAGATTGGTTAAAACCCTAATTGGACAAGAATAAGACTAATGAGGACGAAAATGACCTAAATGTTCATCCAATGACACAAACACACCTATTGGATGCACAAGATTGGTTAGAAACCCTAATTGGACAAGAATAAGCCTAGGAAGGACGAAAATGACCTAAATGTTAATCCAATGACACAAATGAACTTATTGGATGCACAAGATTGGTTAAAAACCCTAATTGGACAAGAATAAGCCTAGGGAGGACGAAAATGACCTAAATGTTCATCCAATGACACAAACACACCTATTAGATGCATAAGATTGGTTAGAAACCCTAATTGGACAAGAATAAGCCTAGGAAGGACGAAAATGACCTAAATGTTCATTCAATGACACAAATGAACTTATTGGACGCACAAGATTGCTTAAAACCCTAATTGGACAAGAATAAGACTAGGGAGGACGAAAACGACCAAAATGTTCATCCAATGACACAAACACACCTATTGGATGCACAAGATTGGTTAGAAACCCTAATTGGACAAGAATAAGCCTAGGAAGGACGAAAATGACCTAAATGTTAATCCAATGACACAAATGAACTTATTGGATGCACAAGATTGGTTAAAAACCCTAATTGGACAAGAGTAAGCCTAGGGAGGACCAAAATGACCTAAATGTTCATCCAATGACACAAACACACCTATTGGATGCACAAGATTGGTAAGAAACCCTAATTGTTCAAGAATAAGCCTAGGAAGGACGAAAATGACCTAAATGTTAATCCAATGACACAAATGAACTTATTGGATGCACAAGATTGGTTAAAAACCCTAATTGGACAAGAATAAGCCTAGGGAGGACGAAAATGACCTAAATGTTCATCCAATGACACAAACACACCTATTGGATGCACAAGATTGGTTAGAAACCCTAATTGGACAAGAATAAGCCTAGGAAGGACTAAAATGACCTAAATGTTAATCCAATGACACAAATGAACTTATTGGATGCACAAGATTGGTTAAAAACCCTAATTGGACAAGAATAAGCCTAGGGAGGACGAAAATGACCTAAATGTTCATCCAATGACACAAACACACCTATTGGATGCACAAGATTGGTTAAAAACCCTAATTGGACAAGAATAAGCCTAGGTAGGATGAAAATGACCTAACTATTCATCCAATGACACAAATGAACTTATTGGATGCACAAGATTGGTTAAAAACCCTAATTGGAAAAGAATAAGCCTAGGGAGGACGAAAACGACCTAAATGTTCATCCAATGACACAAACACACCTATTGGATTCACAAGATTGTTTAGAAACCCTAATTGGACAAGAATAAGCCTAGGGATGACGAAAATGACCTAAATGTTAATCCAATGACACAAATGAACTTATTGGATGCACAAGATTGGTTAAAAACCCTAATTGGACAAGAATAAGCCTAGGGAGGACGAAAATGACATAAATGTTAATCCAATGACACAAATGAACTTATTGGATGCACAAGATTGGTTAAAAACCCTAATTGGACAAGAATAAGCCTAGGGAGGACGAAAATGACCTAAATGTTAATCCAATGACACAAACACACCTATTGGATTCACAAGATTGGTTAAAAACCCTAATTGGACAAGAATAAGCCTATGGAGGACGAAAATGACCTAAATGTTCATCTAATGACACAAACACACCTATTGGATGCACAAGATTGGTTAAAAACCCAAACTGGACATGAAAAAGCCTAGGGAGGACGAAAATGACTTAAATCTTAATCCAATGACACAAATGAACTTATTGGATGCACAAGATTGCTTAAAACCCTAATTGGACAAGAATAAGCCTTGGGAGTACGAAAATGACCTAAATGTTCATCAAATGACACAAACACACCTATTGGATGCACAAGATTGGTTAAAAACCCTAATTGGACAAGAATAAGCTAGGGAGGACGAAAATGACCTAAATGTTCATCCAATGACACAAACACACCTATTGGATGCACAAGATTCGTTAGAAACCCTAATTGGACAAGAATAAGCCTAGGGAGGACGAAAATGACCTAAATGTGCATCCAACGTCACAAATACACACATTGGATGCACAAGAATGCTTAAAACCCTAATTGGACAAGAATAAGACTAGGGAGGACGAAAATGACCTAAATGTTCATCCAATGACACAAACACACCTATTGGATGCACATGATTCGTTAGAAACCCTAATTGGACAAGAATAAGACTAGGGAGGACGAAAATGACCTAAATGTGCATCCAATGACACAAACACACACATTGATTGAACAAGAATGCTTAAAACCCTAATTGGACAAGAATAAGACTAGGGAGGTCGAAAATGACCTAAATGTTCATCCAATGACACAAACACACCTATTGGATGCACAAGATTCGTTAGAAACCCTAATTGGATAAGAATAAGACTAAGGAGGCCGAAAATGACCTAAATGTGCATCCAATGACACAAACACACACATTGATTGCACAAGAATGCTTAAAACCCTAATTGGACAAGAAGAAGCCTAGGGAGGACGAAAATGACCTAAATGTTCATCCAATGACACAAATGAACTTATTGGATGCACAACATAGCTTAAAAACCCTAATTGGATAAAAATAAACCTAGGGAGGATGAAAATGACCTAAATGTACATCCAATGACACAAATGAACTTATTGGATGCACAAGATTGGTTAAAAACCCTAATTGGACAAGAATAAGCCTAGGGAGGATGAAAATGACTTAAATGTTCATCCAATGACACAAACACACCTATTGGATGCACAAGATTTGTTAAAAACCCTAATTGGACAAGAATAAGCCTAGGGAGGACGAAAATGACATAAATGTTAATCCAATGACACAAATGAAGTTATTGGATGTACAAGTTTGCTTAAAACCCTAATTGGACAAGAATAAGCCTAGGGAGGACGAAAATGACCTAAATGTTCATCCGATGACACAAACACACCTATTGGATGCACAAGATTGGTTTAAAACCCTAATTGGACAACAATAAGCCTAGGGAGGACGAAAATGACCTAAATGTTCATCTAATGACACAGACACACCTATTGGATGCACAAGATTGGTTAAAAACCCTAACTGGACATGAAAAAGCCTAGGGAGGACGAAAATGACTTAAATCTTAATCGAATGACACAAATGAACTTATTGGATGCACAAGATTGCTTAAAACCCTAATTGGACAAGAATAAGCCTTGGGAGTACGAAAATGACCTAAATGTTCATCAATGACACAAACACACCTATTGGATGCAAAAGATTGGTTAAAAACCCTAATTGGACAAGAATAAGCTAGGGAGGACGAAAATGACCTAAATGTTCATCCAATGACACAAACACACCTATTGGATCCACATGATTCGTTAGAAACCCTAATTGGACAAGAATAAGACTAGGGAGGATGAAAATGACCTAAATGTGCATCCAATGACACAAACACACACATTGATTGCACAAGAATGCTTAAAACCCTAATTGGACAAGAATAAGACTAGGGAGGACGAAAATGACCTAAATGTTCATCCAATGACACAAACACACCTATTGGATGCACAAGAATAAGCCTAGGGAGGACGAAAATGACCTAAATGTTCATCCAATGACACAAATGAACTTATTGGATGCACAAGATAGCTTAAATACCCTAATTGGACAAGAATAAGCCTAGGGAGGATGAAAATGACCTAAATATATATCCAATGACACAAATGAAGTTATTGGATGCACAAGATTGGTTAAAAACCCTAATTGGACAACCATAAGCCTAGGGAGGATGAAAATGACCTAAATGTTCATCTAATGACACAAACACACCTATTGGATGAACAAGATTGGTTAAAAACCCTAATTGCACAAAAATAAGCCTAGGGAGGACGAAAATGACCTAAAGGTTCATCCAATGACACAAATGAACTTATTAGATGCACAAGAATGCTTAAAACCCTAATTGGACAAGAATAAGACTAGGGAGGACGAAAATGACCTAAAAGTACATCCAATGACACAAACACACCTATTGGATGCACAAGATTGGTTAAAAACCCTAATTGGACAAGAATAAGCCTAGGGAGGATGAAAATGACTTAAATGTTCATCCAATGACACAAATGAACTTATTGGATGCACAAGATTGGTTAAAAACCGTAATTGGACAAGAATAAGCCTAGGGAGGATGAAAATGACCTAAATGTTCATCCAATGACACAAACACACCTATTGGATGCACATGATTGGTTTAAAACCCTAATTGGACAACAATAAGCCTAGGGAGGATGAAAATGACCTAAATGTTCATCTAATGACACAAACACACCTATTGGATGCACAAGATTGGTTTAAAACCCTAATTGGACAACAATAAGCATAGGGAGGATGAAAATGACCCAAATGTTCATCTAATGACACAAACACACCTATTGGATGCACAAGATTGGTTAAAAACCGTAATTGGACAAGAATAAGCCTAGGGAAGACGAAAATGACATAAATGTTAATCCAATGACACAAATGAACTTATTGGATGCACAAGATTGGTTAAAAACCCTAATTGGACAAGAATAAGCCTAGGGAGGACGAAAATGACCTAAATGTTCATCCAATGACACAAACACACCTATTGGATGCACAAGATTGGTTAAAAACCCTAATTGGACAAGAATAAGCCTATGGAGGACGAAAATGACCTAAATGTTCATCTAATGACACAAACACACCTATTGGATGCACAAGATTGGTTAAAAACCCTAACTGGACATGAAAAAGCCTAGGGAGGACGAAAATGACTTAAATCTTAATCCAATGACACAAATGAACTTATTGGATGCACAAGATTGCTTAAAACCCTAATTGGACAAGAATAAGCCTTGGGAGTACGAAAATGACCTAAATGTTCATCAAATGACACAAACACACCTATTGGATGCACAAGATTGGTTAAAAACCCTAATTGGACAAGAATAAGCTAGGGAGGACGAAAATGACCTAAATGTTCATCCAATGACACAAACACACCTATTGGATGCACAAGATTCGTTAGAAACCCTAATTGGACAAGAATAAGCCTAGGGAGGACGAAAATGACTTAAATGTGCATCCAACGTCACAAACACACACATTGGATGCACAAGAATGCTTAAAACCCTAATTGGACAAGAATAAGACTAGGGAGGACAAAGATGACCTAAATGTTCATCCAATGACACAAACACACCTATTGGATGCACATGATTCGTTAGAAACCCTAATTGGACAAGAATAAGACTAGGGAGGACGAAAATGACCTAAATGTGCATCCAATGACACAAACACACACATTGATTGCACAAGAATGCTTAAAACCCTAATTGGACAAGAATAAGACTAGGGAGGACGAAAATGACCTAAATGTTCATCCAATGACACAAACACACCTATTGGATGCACAAGATTTGTTAAAAACCCTAATTGGACAAGAATAAGCCTAGGGAGGACGAAAATGACCTAAATGTTCATCCAATGACACAAATGAACTTATTGGATGCACAAGATTGGTTAGAAACCCTAATTGGACAAGAATAAGCCCAGGGAGGACGAAAATGACCTAAATGTTCATCCAATGACACAAATACACCTATTGGATGCACAAGATTGGTTAAAAACCCTAATTGGACAAGAATAAGCCTAGGGAGGACGAAAATGACCTAAATGTTCATCCAATGACACAAATGAACTTATTGGACGCACAAGATTGCTTAAAAACCCTAATTGGACAAGAATAAGGCTAGGGTGGACGAAAATGACCTAAATGTTCATCCAATGACACAAATGAACTTATTGGATGCACAAGATTGGTTAAAAACCCTAATTCTACAAGAATAAGCCTAGGGAGGACGAAAATGACCTAAATGTTAATCCAATGACACAAATGAACTTATTGGATGCACAAGATTGGTTAAAAACCCTAATTGGACAAGAATAAGCCTAGGGAGGACGAAAATGACCTAAATGTTCATCCAATGACACAAACACACCTATTGGATGCACAAGATTGGTTAAAAACCCTAATTGGACAAGAATAAGCCTTGGGAGAACGAAAATGACCTAAATGTTCATCCAATGACACAAATGAACTTATTGGATGCACAAGATTGGTTAAAACCCTAATTGGACAAGAATAAGACTAAGGAGGACGAAAATGACCTAAATGTTCATCCAATGACACAAAGACACCTATTGGATGCACAAGATTTGTTAGAAACCCTAATTGGACAAGAATAAGCCTAGGAAGGACAAAAATGACCTAAATGTTAATCCAATGACACAAATGAACTTATTGGATGCACAAGATTGGTTAAAAACCCTAATTGGACAAGAATAAGCCTAGGGAGGACGAAAATGACCTAAATGTTCATCCAATGACACAAACACACCTATTGGATGCACAAGATTGGTTAAAAACCCTAATTGGACAAGAATAAGCCTAGGGAGGACGAAAATGACCTAAATGTTCATCCAATGACACAAATGAACTTATTGGATGCACAAGATTGGTTAAAAACCTTAATGGGACAAGTATAAGCCTAGGAAGGACGAAAATGACCTAAATGTTAATCCAATGACACAAATGAACTTATTGGATGCACAAGATTGGTTAAAAACCCTAATTGGACAAGAATAAGCCTAGGGAGGACGAAAATGACCTAAATGTTCATCCAATGACACAAACACACCTATTGGATGCACAAGATTGGTTAGAAACCCTAATTGGACAAGAATAAGCTTAAGAAGGACGAAAATATCCTTAATGTTAATCCAATGACACAAATGAACTTATTGGATGCACAAGATTGGTTAAAAACCCTAATTGGACAAGAATAAGCCTAGGGAGGACGAAAATGACCTAAATGTTCATCCAATGACACAAACACACCTATTGGATGCACAAGATTGGTTAAAAACCCCAATAGGACAAGAATAAGCATAGGGAGGACGAAAATGACCTAAATGTTCATCCAATGACACAAATGAACTTATTGGTTGCACAAGATTGGTTAAAAACCCTAATTGGACAAGAATAAGCCTAGGGAGGACGAAAATAACCTAAATGTTCATCAAATGACTAAACACACCTATTGGATGCACAAGATTGGTTAGAAACCCTAATTGGACAAGAATATGCCTAGGGAGGACGAAAATGACCTAATTATTCATCCAATGACACAAATGAACTTCTTGGATGCACAAGATTGGCTAAAAACCCTAATTGGACAAGAATAAGCCTAGGGAGGACGAAAATGACCTAAATGTTCATCCAATGACACAAACACACCTATTGGATGCACAAGATTGGTTAAAAACCCTAATTGGACAAGAATAAGCCTAGGAAGGGCGAAAATGACCTAAATGTTAATCCAATGACACAAATGAACTTATTGGATGCACAAGATTGGTTAAAAACCCTAATTGGACAAGAATAAGCCTAGGGAGGACGAAAATGACCTAAATGTTCATCCAATGACACAAACACACCAATTTGATGCACAAGATTGGTTAGAAACCCTAATTGGACAAGAATAAGCCTAGGAAGGACGAAAATGACCTAAATGTTAATCCAATGACACAAATGAACTTATTGGATGCACAAGATTGGTTAAAAACCCTAATTGGACAAGAATAAGCCTAGGGAGGACGAAAATGACCTAAATGTTCATCCAATGACACAAACACACCTATTGGATGCACAAGATTGGTTAGAAACACTAATTGGACAAGAATAAGCCTAGGAAGGACGAAAATGACCTAAATGTTAATCCAATGACACAAATGAACTTATTGGATGCACAAGATTAGTTAAAAACCCCAATTGGACAAGAATAAGCCTAGGGAGGACGAAAATGACCTAAATGTTCATCCAATGACACAAACACACCTATTGGATGCACAAGATTGGTTAGAAACCCTAATTGGACAAGAATAAGCCTAGGAAGGACGAAAATGACCTAAATGTTAATCCAATGACACAAATGAACTTATTGGATGCACAAGATTGGTTAAAAACCCTAATTGGACAAGAATAAGCCTAGGGAGGACGAAAATGACCTAAATGTTCATCCAATGACACAAACACACCTATTGGATGCACAAGATTGGTTAAAAACCATAATTGCACAAGAATAAGCCTAGGGAGGGCGAAAATGACCTAAATGTTCATCCAATGACACAAATGAACTTATTGGATGCACAAGATTGGTTAAAAACCCTAATTGGACAAGAATAAGCCTAGGGAGGACGAAAATGACCTAAATGTTTATCCAATGACACAAATGCACTTATTGGATGCACAAGATTGGTTAAAAACCCTAATTGGACAAGAATAAGCCTAGGGAGGACGAAAATGACCTAAATGTTCATCCAATGACACAAACACACCTATTGGATTCACAAGATTGGTTAAAAACCCTAATTGGACAAGAATAAGCCTATGGAGGACGAAAATGACCTAAATGTTCATCTAATGACACAAACACACCTATTGGATGCACAAGATTGGTTAAAAACCCTAACTGGACATGAAAAAGCCTAGGGAGGACGAAAATGACTTAAATCTTAATCCAATGACACAAATGAACTTATTGGATGCACAAGATTGGTTAAAACCCTAATTGGACAAGAATAAGCCTTGGGAGTACGAAAATGACCTAAATGTTCATCAAATGACACAAACACACCTATTGGATGCACAAGATTGGTTAAAAACCCTAATTGGACAAGACTAAGCTAGGGAGGACGAAAATGACCTAAATGTTCATCCAATGACACAAACACACCTATTGGATGCACAAGATTCGTTAGAAACCCTAATTGGACAAGAATAAGCCTAGGGAGGACGATAATGACCTAAATGTGCATCCAACGTCACAAACACACACATTGGATGCACAAGAATGCTTAAAACCCTAATTGGACAAGAATAAGACTAGGGAGGACGAAAATGACCTAAATGTTCATCCAATGACACAAACACACCTATTGGATGCACATGATTCGTTAGAAACCCTAATTGGACAAGAATAAGACTAGGGAGGACGAAAATGACCTAAATGTGCATCCAATGACACAAACACACACATTGATTGAACAAGAATGCTTAAAACCCTAATTGGACAAGAATAAGACTAGGGAGGACGAAAATGACCTAAATGTTCATCCAATGACACAAACACACCTATTGGATGCACAAGATTCGTTAGAAACCCTAATTGGATAAGAATAAGACTAAGGAGGCCGAAAATGACCTAAATGTGCATCCAATGACACAAACACACACATTGACTGCACAAGAATGCTTAAAACCCTAATTGGACAAGAATAAGACTAGGGAGGACGAAAATGACCTAAATGTTCATCCAATGACACAAATGAACTTATTGGATGCACAACATAGCTTAAAAACCCTAATTGGATAAAAATAAACCTAGGGAGGATGAAAATGACCTAAATGTAGATCCAATGACACAAATGAACTTATTGGATGCACAAGATTGGTTAAAAACCCTAATTGGACAAGAATAAGCCTAGGGAGGATGAAAATGACTTAAATGTTCATCCAATGACACAAACACACCTATTGGATGCACAAGATTTGTTAAAAACCCTAATTGGACAAGAATAAGCCTAGGGAGGACGAAAATGACATTAATGTTAATCCAATGACACAAATGAAGTTATTGGATGCACAAGATTGCTTAAAACCCTAATTGGACAAGAATAAGCCTAGGGAGGACGAAAATGACCTAAATGTTCATCCAATGACACAAACACACCTATTGGATGCACAAGATTGGTTTAAAACCCTAATTGGACAACAATAAGCCTAGGGAGGACGAAAATGACCTAAATGTTCATCTAATGACACAGACACACCTATTGGATGCACAAGATTGGTTAAAAACCCTAACTGGACATGAAAAAGCCTAGGGAGGACGAAAATGACTTAAATCTTAATCGAATGACACAAATGAACTTATTGGATGCACAAGATTGCTTAAAACCCTAATTGGACAAGAATAAGCCTTGGGAGTACGAAAATGACCTAAATGTTCATCAATGACACAAACACACCTATTGGATGCAAAAGATTGGTTAAAAACCCTAATTGGACAAGAATAAGCTAGGGAGGACGAAAATGACCTAAATGTTCATCCAATGACACAAACACACCTATTGGATCCACATGATTCGTTAGAAACCCTAATTGGACAAGAATAAGACTAGGGAGGATGAAAATGACCTAAATGTGCATCCAATGACACAAACACACACATTGATTGCACAAGAATGCTTAAAACCCTAATTGGACAAGAATAAGACTAGGGAGGACGAAAATGACCTAAATGTTCATCCAATGACACAAACACACCTATTGGATGCACAAGAATAAGCCTAGGGAGGACGAAAATGACCTAAATGTTCATCCAATGACACAAATGAACTTATTGGATGCACAAGATAGCTTAAATACCCTAATTGGACAAGAATAAGCCTAGGGAGGATGAAAATGACCTAAATATATATCCAATGACACAAATGAAGTTATTGGATGCACAAGATTGGTTAAAAACCCTAATTGGACAACCATAAGCCTAGGGAGGATGAAAATGACCTAAATGTTCATCTAATGACACAAACACACCTATTGGATGAACAAGATTGGTTAAAAACCCTAATTGCACAAAAATAAGCCTAGGGAGGACGAAAATGACCTAAAGGTTCATCCAATGACACAAATGAACTTATTAGATGCACAAGAATGCTTAAAACCCTAATTGGACAAGAATAAGACTAGGGAGGACGAAAATGACCTAAAAGTACATCCAATGACACAAACACACCTATTGGATGCACAAGATTGGTTAAAAACCCTAATTGGACAAGAATAAGCCTAGGGAGGATGAAAATGACTTAAATGTTCATCCAATGACACAAATGAACTTATTGGATGCACAAGATTGGTTAAAAACCGTAATTGGACAAGAATAAGCCTAGGGAGGATGAAAATGACCTAAATGTTCATCCAATGACACAAACACACCTATTGGATGCACAAGATTGGTTAAAAACCCTAATTGGACAAGAATAAGCCTAGGGAGGACGAAAATGACCTAAATGTTCGTCCAATGACACAAATGAACTTATTGGATGCACAAGGTTGGTTAAAAACCCTAATTTGACAAGAATAAGCCTAGGGAGGACGAAAATGACCTAAATGTTCCTCCAATGACACAAATGAACTTATTGGATGCACAAGATTGGCTAAAAACCCTAATTGGACAAGAATAAGCCTAGGGAGGACGAAAATGACCTAAATGTTCATCCAATGACACAAATGAACTTATTGGATGCACAAGATTGGTTAAAAACCCTAATTGGACAAGAATAAGCCTAGGGAAGACAAAAATGACCTAAATGTTCATCCAATGACACAAATGAACTTATTGGATGCACAACGTTGGTTAAAAACCCTAATTGGACAAGAATAAGTCTAGGGAGGACGAAAATGACCTAAATGTTCATCTAATGACACAAATGAACTTATTGGATGCACAACGTTGGTTAAAAACCCTAATTGGACAAGAGTAAGTCTAGGGAGGACGAAAATGACCTAAATGTTCGTCCAATGACACAAACACACCTATTGGATGCACAAGATTGCATAAAAACCCTAATTGGACAAGAATAAGACTAGGGAGGACGAAAATGACCTAAATGTTTATCCAATGACACAAACACACCTATTAGATGCACAAGATTGGTTAAAAACCCTAATTGGACAAGAATAAGCCTAGGGAAGGCGAAAATGACCTTAATGTTCATCCAATGACACAAATGAACTTATTGGATGCACAAGATTGGTTAAAAACCCTAATTGGACAAGAATAAGCCTAGGGAGGACGAAAATGACCTAAATGTTCGTCCAATGACACAAACACACCTATTGGATGCACAAGATTGCATAAAAACCCTAATTGGACAAGAATAAGACTAGGGAGGACGAAAAGGAGCTAAATGTTCATCCAATGACACAAACACACCTATTGGATGCAAAAGATTGCATAAAAACCCTAATTGGACAAGAATAAGACTAGGGAGGACGTAAATGACTTAAATGTTCCACCAATGACACAAATGAACTTATTGGATGCACAAGATTGGTTGAAAACCCTAATTGGCCAAGAATAAGCCTAGGGAGGACGAAAATGACCTAAATGTTCGTCCAATGAGACAAACACGCCTATTGGATGCACAAGATTGCATAAAAACCCTAATTGGACAAGAATAAGACTAGGGAGGACGAAAATGACCTAAATGTTCCTCCAATGACACAAACACACCTATTGGATGCACAAGATTGGTTAAAAATCCTAATTGGACAAGAATAAGCCTAGGGAGGACGAAAGTGAACTAAATGTTCCTCCAATGACACAATTGAACTTATTGGTTGCACAAGATTGGCTAAAACCCCTAATTGGACAAGAATAAGCCTAGGGAGGACGAAAATGACCTAAATGTTCATCCAATGACACAAATGAACTTATTGGATGCACAAGATTGGTTAAAAACCCTAATTGGACAAGAATAAGCCTAGGGAGGATGAAAATGACTTAAATGTTCATCCAATGACACAAATGAACTTATTGGATGCACAAGATTGGTTAAAAACCGTAATTGGACAAGAATAAGCCTAGGGAGGACGAAAATGACATAAATGTTAATCCAATGACACAAATGAACTTATTGGATGCACAAGATTGGTTAAAAACCCTAATTGGACAAGAATAAGCCTAGGGAGGACGAAAATGACCTAAATGTACATCCAATGACACAAATGAATTTATTGGATGCACAAGATTGGTTAAAAACCCTAATTGGACAAGAATAAGCCTAGGGAGGATGAAAATGACTTAAATGTTCATCCAATGACACAAACACACCTATTGGATGCACAAGATTTGTTAAAAACCCTAATTGGACAAGAATAAGCCTAGGGAGGACGAAAATGACATAAATGTTAATCCAATGACACAAATGAAGTTATTGGATGCACAAGATTGCTTAAAACCCTAATTGGACAAGAATAAGCCTAGGGAGGACGAAAATGACCTAAATGTTCATCCAATGACACAAACACACCTATTGGATGCACATGATTCGTTAGAAACCCTAATTGGACAAGAATAAGACTAGGGAGGACGAAAATGACCCAAATGTGCATCCAATGACACAAACACACACATTGATTGAACAAGAATGCTTAAAACCCTAATTGGACAAGAATAAGACTAGGGAGGACGAAAATGACCTAAATGTTTATCCAATGACACAAACACACCTATTGGATGCACAAGATTCGTTAGAAACCCTAATTGGACAAGAATAAGACTAGGGAGGCCGAAATTGACCTAAATGTGCATCCAATGACACAAACACACACATTGATTGCACAAGAATGCTTAAAACCCTAATTGGACAAGAATAAGACTAGGGAGGACGAAAATGACCTAAATGTTCATCCAATGACACAAATGAACTTATTGGATGCACAACATAGCTTAAAAACCCTAGTTGGATAAAAATAAACCTAGGGAGGATGAAAATGACCTAAATGTACATCCAATGACACAAATGAATTTATTGGATGCACAAGATTGGTTAAAAACCCTAATTGGACAAGAATAAGCCTAGGGAGGATGAAAATGACTTAAATGTTCATCCAATGACACAAACACACCTATTGGATGCACAAGATTTGTTAAAAACCCTAATTGGACAAGAATAAGCCTAGGGAGGACGAAAATGACATAAATGTTAATCCAATGACACAAATGAAGTTATTGGATGCACAAGATTGCTTAAAACCCTAATTGGACAAGAATAAGCCTAGGGAGGACGAAAATGACCTAAATGTTCATCCAATGACACAAACACACCTATTGGATGCACAAGATTGGTTTTAAACCCTAATTGGACAACAATAAGCCTAGGGAGGACGAAAATGACCTAAATGTTCATCTAATGACACAGACACACCTATTGGATGCACAAGATTGGTTAAAAACCCTAACTGGACATGAAAAAGCCTAGGGAGGAGGAAAATGACTTAAATCTTAATCGAATGACACAAATGAACTTATTGGATGCACAAGATTGCTTAAAACCCTAATTGGACAAGAATAAGCCTTGGGAGTACGAAAATGACCTAAATGTTCATCAAATGACACAAACACACCTATTGGATGCAAAAGATTGGTTAAAAACCCTAATTGGACAAGAATAAGCTAGGGAGGACGAAAATGACCTAAATGTTCATCCAATGACACAAACACACCTATTGGATGCACAAGATTCGTTAGAAACCCTAATTGGACAAGAATAAGCCTAGGGAGGACGAAAATGACCTAAATGTGCATCCAATGACACAAACACACACATTGGATGCACAAGAATGCTTAAAACCCTAATTGGACAAGAATAAGACTAGGGAGGACGAAAATGACCTAAATGTTCATCCAATGACACAAATGAACTTATTGGATGCACAAGATTGGTTAAAAACCCTAATTGGACAAGAATAAGCCCAGGGAGGACGAAAATGACCTAAATGTTCATCCCATGACACAAATGAACTTATTGGATGCACAAGATTGGTTGAAAACCCTAATTGGACAAGAATAAGCCTAGGGAGGACGAAAATGACCTAAATGTTCGTCAAATGACACAAACACACCTATTGGATGCACAAGATTGCATAAAATCCCTAATTGGACAAGAATAAGACTAGGGAAGACGAAAATGACCTAAATGTTCCTCCAATGACACAAATGAACTTATTGGATGCACAAGGTTAGTTTAAAACCCTAATTGGACAAGAATAAGCTTAGGGACGACGAAAATGACCTAAATGTTCGTCCAATGACACAAACACACCTATTGGATGCACAAGATTGCATAAAAACCCTAATTGGACAAGAATAAGACTAGGGCGGACGAAAATGACCTAAATGTTCCTCCAATGACACAAACACACCTATTGGATGCACAAGATTGGTTAAAAATCCTAATTGGACAAGAATAAGCCTAGAGAGGACGAAAGTGACCTAAATGTTCCTCTAATGACACAAATGAACTTATTGGTTGCACAAGATTGGCTAAAACCCCTAATTGGACAAGAATAAGCCTAGGGAGGACGAAAATGACCTAAATGTTCATCCAATGACACAAATGAACTTATTGGATGCACAAGATTGGTTAAAAACCCTAATTGGACAAGAATAAGCCTAGGGAGGACGAAAATGACCTAAATGTTCATCCAATGACACAAATGATTTTATTGGATGCACAAGATTGGTTAAAGTCCCTAATTGGACAAGAATAAGCCTTGGGAGGACGAAAATGACCTAAATGTTCATCCAATGACACAAATGAACTTATTGCATGCACAAGATTGGTTAAAAACCCTAATTGGACAAGAATAAGCCTAGGGTGGGCGAAAATGACCTAAATGTTCATCCAATGACACAAACACACCTATTGGCTGCACAAGATTCGTTAGAAACCCTAATTGGACAAGAATAAGCCTAGGGAGGATGAAATTGACCTAAATGTGCATCCAATGACACAAACACACACATTGATTGCACAAGAATGCTTAAAACCCTAATTGGACAAGAATAAGACTAGGGAGGACGAAAATGACCTAAATGTTCATCCAATGACACAAACACACCTATTGAATGCACAACATTGGTTAAAAACCCTAATTGGACAAGAATAAGCCTTGGGAGGACGAAAATGACTTAAATGTTAGTCCAATGACACTAATGAAGTTAGTGGATGCACAAGATAGCTTAAAAACCCTAATTGGACAAGAATAAACCTATGGAGGATGGAAATGACCTAAATGTACATCCAATGACACAAATGAACATATTGGATGCACAAGATTGGTTAAAACCCCTAATTGGACAAGAATAAGTCTAGGGAGGATGAAAATGACTTAAATGTTCATCCAATGACACAAACACATCTATTGGATGCACAAGATTTGTTAAAAACCCTAATTGGACAAGAATAAGCCTAGGGAGGACAAAAATGACCTAAATGTTTGTCCAATGACACAAATGAACTTATTGGATGCACAAGATTGGTTAAAAACCCTAATTGGACAAGAATAAGCCTAGGGAGGACGAAAATGACCTAAATGTTCATCCAATGACACAAATGAACTTATTGGATGCTCAAGATTGCTTAAAACCCTAATTGGACTAGAATAAGACTAGGGAGGACGAAAATGACCTAAATGTTCATCCAATGACACAAATGAACTTATTGGATGCACAAGATTGGTTAAAAACCCTAATTGGACAAGAATAAGCCTAGGGAGGACGAAAATGACATAAATGTTAATCCAATGACACAAATGAACTTATTGGATGCACAAGATTGGTTAAAAACCCTAATTGGACAAGAATAAGCCTAGGGAGGACGAAAATGACCTAAATGTTCATCCAATGACACAAACACACCTATTGGATGCACAAGATTGGTTAAAAACCCTAATTGGACAAGAATAAGCCTATGGAGGACGAAAATGACCTAAATGTTCATCTAATGACACAAACACACCTATTGGATGCACAAGATTGGTTAAAAACCCTAACTGGACATGAAAAAGCCTAGGGAGGACGAAAATGACTTAAATCTTAATCCAATGACACAAATGAACTTATTGGATGCACAAGATTGCTTAAAACCCTAATTGGACAAGAATAAGCCTTGGGAGTACGAAAATGACCTAAATGTTCATCAAATGACACAAACACACCTATTGGATGCACAAGATTGGTTAAAAACCCTAATTGGACAAGAATAAGCTAGGGAGGACGAAAATGACCAAAATGTTCATCCAATGACACAAACACACCTATTGGATGCACAAGATTGGTTAAAAACCCTAATTGGACAAGAATAAGCCTATGGAAGACGAAAATGACCTAAATGTTCATCTAATGAGACAAACACACCTATTGGATGCACAAGATTGGTTAAAAACCCTAACTGGACATGAAAAAGCCTAGGGAGGACGAAAATGACTTAAATCTTAATCCAATGACACAAATGAACTTATTGGATGCACAAGATTGCTTAAAACCCTAATTGGACAAGAATAAGCCTTGGGAGTATGAAAATGACCTAAATGTTCATCAAATGACACAAACACACCTATTGGATGCACAAGATTGGTTAAAAACCCTAATTGGACAAGAATAAGCTAGGGAGGACGAAAATGACCTAAATGTTCATCCAATGACACAAACACACCTATTGGATGCACAAGATTCGTTAGAAACCCTAATTGGACAAGAATAAGCCTAGGGAGGACGAAAATGACCTAAATGTGCATCAAACGTCACAAACACACACATTGGATGCACAAGAATGCTTAAAACCCTAATTGGACAAGAATAAGACTAGGGAGGACAAAAATGACCTAAATGTTCATCCAATGACACAAACACACCTATTGGATGCACATGATTCGTTAGAAACCCTAATTGGACAAGAATAAGACTAGGGAGGACGAAAATGACCTAAATGTGCATCCAATGACACAAACACACACATTGATTGCACAAGAATGCTTAAAACCCTAATTGGACAAGAATAAGACTAGGGAGGACGAAAATGACCTGAATGTTCATCCAATGACACAAACACACCTATTGGATGCACAAGATTCGTTAGAAACCCTAATTGGACAAGAATAAGACAAGGGAGGACGAAAATGACCTAAATGTGCATCCAATGACACAAACACACACATTGATTGCACAAGAATGCTTAAAACCCTAATTGGACAAGAATAAGACTAGGGAGGATGAAAATGACCTAAATTTACATCCAATGACACAAATGAACTTATTGGATGCACAAGATTGGTTAAAAACCCTAATTGGACAAGAATAAGCCTAGGGAGGATGAAAATGACTTAAATGTTCATCCAATGACAAAAACACACCTATTGGATGCACAAGATTTGTTAAAAACCCTAATTGGACAAGAATAAGCCTAGGCAGGACGAAAATGACATAAATGTTAATCCAATGACACAAATGAAGTTATTGGATGCACAAGATTGCTTAAAACCCTAATTGGACAAGAATAAGCCTAGGGAGGACGAAAATGACCAAAATGTTCATCCAATGACACAAACACACCTATTGGATGCACAAGATTGGTTTAAAACCCTAATTGGACAACAATAAGCCTAGGGAGGACGAAAATGACCTAAATGTTCATCTAATGACACAAACACACCTATTGGATGCACAAGATTGGTTAAAAACCCTAACTGGACATGAAAAAGCCTAGGGAGGACGAAAATGACTTAAATCTTAATCGAATGACACAAATGAACTTATTGGATGCACAAGATTGCTTAAAACCCTAATTGGACAAGAATAAGCCTTGGGAGTACGAAAATGACCTAAATGTTCATCAAATGACACAAACACACCTATTGGATGCAAAAGATTGGTTAAAAACCCTAATTGGACAAGAATAAGCTAGGGAGGACGAAAATGACCTAAATGTTCATCCAATGACACAAACACACCTATTGGATGCACAAGATTCGTTAGAAACCCTAATTGGACAAGAATAAGCCTAGGGAGGACGAAAATGACCTAAATGTGCATCCAATGACACAAACACACACATTGGATGCACAAGAATGCTTAAAACCCTAATTGAACAAGAATAAGACTAGGGAGGACGAAAATGACCTAAATGTTCATCCAATGACACAAACACACCTATTGGATCCACATGATTCGTTAGAAACCCTAATTGGACAAGAATAAGACTAGGGAGGATGAAAATGACCTAAATGTGCATCCAATGACACAAACACACACATTGATTGCACAAGAATGCTTAAAACCCTAATTGGACAAGAATAAGACTAGGGAGGACGAAAATGACCTAAATGTTCATCCAATGACACAAACACACCTATTGGATGCACAAGAATAAGCCTAGGGAGGACGAAAATGACCTAAATGTTCATCCAATGACACAAATGAACTTATTGGATGCACAAGATAGGTTAAAAACCCTAATTGGACAAGAATAAGCCTAGGGAGGATGAAAATGACCTAAATGTATATCCAATGACACAAATGAACTTATTGGATGCACAAGATTGGTTAAAAACCCTAATTGGACAACCATAAGCCTAGGGAGGATGAAAATGACCTAAATGTTCATCTAATGACACAAACACACCTATTGGATGAACAAGATTGGTTAAAAACCCTAATTGCACAAAAATAAGCCTAGGGAGGACGAAAATGACCTAAACGTTCATCCAATGACACAAATGAACTTATTGGATGCACAAGAATGCTTAAAACCCTAATTGAACAAGAATAAGACTAGGGAGGACGAAAATGACCTAAATGTACATCCAATGACACAAACACACCTATTGGATGCATAAGATTGGTTAAAAACCCTAATTGGACAAGAATAAGCCTAGGAAGGATGAAAATGACTTAAATGTTCATCCAATGACACAAATGAACTTATTGGATGCACAAGATTGGTTAAAAACCGTAACTGGACAAGAATAAGCCTAGGGAGGACGAAAATGACATAAATGTTAATCCAACGACACAAATGAACTTATTGGATGCACAAGATTGGTTAAAAACCCTAATTGGACAAGAATAAGCCTAGGGAGGACGAAAATGACCTAAATGTACATCCAATGACACAAATGAATTTATTGGATGCACAAGATTGGTTAAAAACCCTAATTGGACAAGAATAAGCCTAGGGAGGATGAAAATGACTTAAATGTTCATCCAATGACACAAACACACCTATTGGATGCACAAGATTTGTTAAAAACCCTAATTGGACAAGAATAAGCCTAGGGAGGACGAAAATGACATGAATGTTAATCCAATGACACAAATGAAGTTATTGGATGCACAAGATTGCTTAAAACCCTAATTGGACAAGAATAAGCCTAGGGAGGACGAAAATGACCTAAATGTTCATCTAATGACACAGACACACCTATTGGATGCACAAGATTGGTTAAAAACCCTAACTGGACAAGAATAAGCCTAGGGAGGATGAAAATGACTTAAATGTTCATCCAATGACACAAACACACCTATTGGATGCACAAGATTTGTTAAAAACCCTAATTGGACAAGAATAAGCCTAGGGAGGACGAAAATGACATAAATGTTAATCCAATGACACAAATGAAGTTATTGGATGCACAAGATTGCTTAAAACCCTAATTGGACAAGAATAAGCCTAGGGAGGACGAAAATGACCTAAATGTTCATCCAATGACACAAACACACCTATTGGATGCACAAGATTGGTTTAAAACCCTAATTTGACAACAATAAGCCTAGGGAGGACGAAAATGACCTAAATGTTCATCTAATGACACAGACACACCTATTGGATGCACAAGATTGGTTAAAAACCCTAACTGGACATGAAAAAGCCTAGGGAGGACGAAAATGACTTAAATCTTAATCGAATGACACAAATGAACTTATTGGATGCACAAGATTGCTTAAAACCCTAATTGGACAAGAATAAGCCTTGGGAGTACGAAAATGACCTAAATGTTCATCAAATGACACAAACACACCTATTGGATGCAAAAGATTGGTTAAAAACCCTAATTGGACAAGAATAAGCTAGGGAGGACGAAAATGACCTAAATGTTCATCCAATGACACAAACACACCTATTGGATGCACAAGATTCGTTAGAAACCCTAATTGGACAAGAATAAGCCTAGGGAGGACGAAAATGACCTAAATGTGCATCCAATGACACAAACACACACATTGGATGCACAAGAATGCTTAAAACCCTAATTGAACAAGAATAAGACTAGGGAGGACGAAAATGACCTAAATGTTCATCCAATGACACAAACACACCTATTGGATCCACATGATTCGTTAGAAACCCTAATTGGACAAGAATAAGACTAGGGAGGATGAAAATGACCTAAATGTGCATCCAATGACACAAACACACACATTGATTGCACAAGAATGCTTAAAACCCTAATTGGACAAGAATAAGACTAGGGAGGACGAAAATGACC
>JBBPBR010000755.1:263868-274679 GCA_037974775.1 Cicer pinnatifidum
GACAACAATAAGCCTAGGGAGGACGAAAATGACCTAAATGTTCATCTAATGACACAGACACACCTATTGGATGCACAAGATTGGTTAAAAACCCTAACTGGACATGAAAAAGCCTAGGGAGGACGAAAATGACTTAAATCTTAATCGAATGACACAAATGAACTTATTGGATGCACAAGATTGCTTAAAACCCTAATTGGACAAGAATAAGCCTTGGGAGTACGAAAATGACCTAAATTTGTTATCAAATGACACAAACACTCCTATTGGATGCAAAAGATTGGTTAAAAACCCTAATTGGACAAGAATAAGCTAGGGAGGACGAAAATGACCTAAATGTTCATCCAATGACACAAACACACCTATTGGATGCACAAGATTCGTTAGAAACCCTAATTGGACAATAATAAGCCTAGGGAGGACGAAAATGACCTAAATATGCATCCAATGACACAAACACACACATTGGATGCACAAGAATGCTTAAAACCCTAATTGGACAAGAATAAGACTAGGGAGGACGAAAATGACCTAAATGTTCATCCAATGACACAAACACACCTATTGGATCCACATGATTCGTTAGAAACCCTAATTGGACAAGAATAAGACTAGGGAGGATGAAAATGACCTAAATGTGCATCCAATGACACAAACACACACATTGATTGCACAAGAATGCTTAAAACCCTAATTGGACAAGAATAAGACTAGGGAGGACGAAAATGACCTAAATGTTCATCCAATGACACAAACACACCTATTGGATGCACAAGAATAAGCCTAGGGAGGACGAAAATGACCTAAATGTTCATCCAATGACACAAATGAACTTATTGGATGCACAAGATAGCTTAATAACCCTAATTGGACAAGAATAAGCCTAGGGAGGATGAAAATGACCTAAATGTATATCCAATGACACAAATGAACTTATTGGATGCACAAGATTGGTTAAAAACCCTAATTGGACAACCATAAGCCTAGGGAGGATGAAAATGACCTAAATGTTCATCTAATGACACAAACACACCTATTGGATGAACAAGATTGGTTAAAAACCCTAATTGCACAAAAATAAGCCTAGGGAGGACGAAAATGACCTAAACGTTCATCCAATGACACAAATGAACTTATTGGATGCACAAGAATGCTTAAAACCCTAATTGAACAAGAATAAGACTAGGGAGGACGAAAATGACCTAAATGTACATCCAATGACACAAACACACCTATTGGATGCATAAGATTGGTTAAAAACCCTAATTGGACCAGAATAAGCCTAGGGAGGATGAAAATGACTTAAATGTTCATCCAATGACACAAATGAACTTATTGGATGCACAAGATTGGTTAAAAACCGTAATTGGACAAGAATAAGCCTAGGGAGGGCGAAAATGACATAAATGTTAATCCAACGACACAAATGAACTTATTGGATGCACAAGATTGGTTAAAAACCCTAATTGGACAAGAATAAGCCTAGGGAGGACGAAAATGACCTAAATGTACATCCAATGACACAAATGAATTTATTGGATGCAAAAGATTGGTTAAAAACCCTAATTGGACAAGAATAAGCCTAGGGAGGATGAAAATGACTTAAATGTTCATCCAATGACACAAACACACCTATTGGATGCACAAGATTTGTTAAAAACCCTAATTGGACAAGAATAAGCCTAGGGAGGACGAAAATGACATAAATGTTAATCCAATGACACAAATGAAGTTATTGGATGCACAAGATTGCTTAAAACCCTAATTGGACAAGAATAAGCCTAGGGAGGACGAAAATGACCTAAATGTTCATCTAATGACACAGACACACCTATTGGATGCACAAGATTGGTTAAAAACCCTAACTGGACATGAAAAAGCCTAGGGAGGACGAAAATGACTTAAATCTTAATCGAATGACACAAATGAACTTATTGGATGCACAAGATTGCTTAAAATCCTAATTGGACAAGAATAAGCCTTGGGAGTACGAAAATGACCTAAATGTTCATCAAATGACACAAACACACCTATTGGATGCAAAAGATTGGTTAAAAACCCTAATTGGACAAGAATAAGCTAGGGAGGACGAAAATGACCTAAATGTTCATCCAATGACACAAACACACCTATTGGATGCACAAGATTCGTTAGAAACCCTAATTGGACAAGAATAAGCCTAGGGAGGACGAAAATGACCTAAATGTGCATCCAATGACACAAAAACACACATTGGATGCACAAGAATGCTTAAAACCCTAATTGGACAAGAATAAGACTAGGGAGGAAGAAAATGACCTAAATGTTCATCCAATGACACAAACACACCTATTGGATCCACATGATTCGTTAGAAACCCTAATTGGACAAGAATAAGACTAGGGAGGATGAAAATGACCTAAATGTGCATCCAATGACACAAACACACACATTGATTGCACAAGAATGCTTAAAACCCTAATTGGACAAGAATAAGACTAGGGAGGACGAAAATGACCTAAATGTTCATCCAATGACACAAACACACCTATTGGATGCACAAGAATAAGCCTAGGGAGGACGAAAATGACCTAAATGTTCATCCAATGACACAAATGAACTTATTGGATGCACAAGATAGCGTAAAAACCCTAATTGGACAAGAATAAGCCTAGGAAGGATGAAAATGACCTAAATGTATATCCAATGACACAAATGAACTTATTGGATACACAAGATTGGTTAAAAACCCTAATTGGACAACCATAAGCCTAGGGAGGATGAAAATGACCTAAATGTTCATCTAATGACACAAACACACCTATTGGATGAACAAGATTGGTTAAAAACCCTAATTGCACAAAAATAAGCCTATGGAGGACGAAAATGACCTAAACGTTCATCCAATGACACAAATGAACTTATTGGATGCACAAGAATGCTTAAAACCCTAATTGGACAAGAATAAGACTAGGGAGGACGAAAATGACCGAAATGTACATCCAATGACACAAACACACCTATTGGATGCACAAGATTGGTTAAAAACCCTAATTGGACAAGAATAAGCCTAGGGAGGATGAAAATGACTTAAATGTTCATCCAATGACACAAATGAACTTATTGGATGCACAAGATTGGTTAAAAACCGTAATTGGACAAGAATAAGCCTAGGGAGGACGAAAATGACATAAATGTTAATCCAATGACACAAATGAACTTATTGGATGCACAAGATTGGTTAAAAACCCTAATTGGACAAGAATAAGCCTAGGGAGGACGAAAATGACCTAAATGTACATCCAATGACACAAATGAAATTATTGGATGCACAAGATTGGTTAAAAACCCTAATTGGACAAGAATAAGCCTAGGGAGGATGAAAATGACTTAAATGTTCATCCAATGACACAAACACACCTATTGGATGCACAAGATTTGTTAAAAACCCTAATTGGACAAGAATAAGCCTAGGGAGGACGAAAATGACATAAATGTTAATCCAATGACACAAATGAAGTTATTGGATGCACAAGATTGCTTAAAACCCTAATTGGACAAGAATAAGCCTAGGGAGGACGAAAATGACCTAAATGTTCATCCAATGACACAAACACACCTATTGGATGCACAAGATTGGTTTAAAACCCTAATTGGACAACAATAAGCCTAGGGAGGACGAAAATGACCTAAATGTTCATCTAATGACACAGACACACCTATTGGATGCACAAGATTGGTTAAAAACCCTAACTGGACATGAAAAAGCCTAGGGAGGACGAAAATGACTTAAATCTTAATCGAATGACACAAATGAACTTATTGGATGCACAAGATTGCTTAAAACCCTAATTGGACATGAATAAGCCTTGGGAGTACGAAAATGACCTAAATGTTCATCAAATGACACAAACACACCTATTGGATGCAAAAGATTGGTTAAAAACCCTAATTGGACAAGAATAAGCTAGGGAGGACGAAAATGACCTAAGTGTTCATCCAATGACACAAACACACCTATTGGATCCACATGATTCGTTAGAAACCCTAATTGGACAAGAATAAGACTAGGGAGGATGAAAATGACCTAAATGTGCATCCAATGACACAAACACACACATTGATTGCACAAGAATGCTTAAAACCCTAATTGGACAAGAATAAGACTAGGGAGGACGAAAATGACCTAAATGTTCATCCAATGACACAAACACACCTATTGGATGCACAAGAATAAGCCTAGGGAGGACGAAAATGACCTAAATGTTCATCCAATGACACAAATGAACTTATTGGATGCACAAGATAGCTTAAAGACCCTAATTGGACAAGAATAAGCCTAGGGAGGATGAAAATGACCTAAATGTATATCCAATGACACAAATGAACTTATTGGATGCACAAGATTGGTTAAAAACCCTAATTGGACAACCATAAGCCTAGGGAGGATGAAAATGACCTAAATGTTCATCTAATGACACAAACACACCTATTGGATGAACAAGATTGGTTAAAAACCCTAATTGCACAAAAATAAGCCTAGGGAGGACGAAAATGACCTAAACGTTCATCCAATGACACAAATGAACTTATTGGATGCACAAGAATGCTTAAAACCCTAATTGAACAAGAATAAGACTAGGGAGGACGAAAATGACCTAAATGTACATCCAATGACACAAACACACCTATTGGATGCATAAGATTGGTTAAAAACCCTAATTGGACAAGAATAAGCCTAGGAAGGATGAAAATGACTTAAATGTTCATCCAATGACACAAATGAACTTATTGGATGCACAAGATTGGTTAAAAACCGTAACTGGACAAGAATAAGCCTAGGGAGGACGAAAATGACATAAATGTTAATCCAACGACACAAATGAACTTATTGGATGCACAAGATTGGTTAAAAACCCTAATTGGACAAGAATAAGCCTAGGGAGGACGAAAATGACCTAAATGTACATCCAATGACACAAATGAATTTATTGGATGCAAAAGATTGGTTAAAAACCCTAATTGGACAAGAATAAGCCTAGGGAGGATGAAAATGACTTAAATGTTCATCCAATGACACAAACACACCTATTGGATGCACAAGATTTGTTAAAAACCCTAATTGGACAAGAATAAGCCTAGGGAGGACGAAAATGACATAAATGTTAATCCAATGACACAAATGAAGTTATTGGATGCACAAGATTGCTTAAAACCCTAATTGGACAAGAATAAGCCTAGGGAGGACGAAAATGACCTAAATGTTCATCCAATGACACAAACACACCTATTGGATGCACAAGATTGGTTTAAAACCCTAATTGGACAACAATAAGCCTAGGGAGGACGAAAATGACCTAAATGTTCATCTAATGACACAGACACACCTATTGGATGCACAAGATTGGTTAAAAACCCTAACTGGACATGAAAAAGCCTAGGGAGGACGAAAATGACTTAAATCTTAATCGAATGACACAAATGAACTTATTGGATGCACAAGATTGCTTAAAACCCTAATTGGACATGAATAAGCCTTGGGAGTACGAAAATGACCTAAATGTTCATCAAATGACACAAACACACCTATTGGATGCAAAAGATTGGTTAAAAACCCTAATTGGACAAGAATAAGCTAGGGAGGACGAAAATGACCTAAGTGTTCATCCAATGACACAAACACACCTATTGGATCCACATGATTCGTTAGAAACCCTAATTGGACAAGAATAAGACTAGGGAGGATGAAAATGACCTAAATGTGCATCCAATGACACAAACACACACATTGATTGCACAAGAATGCTTAAAACCCTAATTGGACAAGAATAAGACTAGGGAGGACGAAAATGACCGAAATGTTCATCCAATGACACAAACACACCTATTGGATGCACAAGAATAAGCCTAGGGAGGACGAAAATGACCTAAATGTTCATCCAATGACACAAATGAACTTATTGGATGCACAAGATAGCTTAAAGACCCTAATTGGACAAGAATAAGCCTAGGGAGGATGAAAATGACCTAAATGTATATCCAATGACACAAATGAACTTATTGGATGCACAAGATTGGTTAAAAACCCTAATTGGACAACCATAAGCCTAGGGAGGATGAAAATGACCTAAATGTTCATCTAATGACACAAACACACCTATTGGATGAACAAGATTGGTTAAAAACCCTAATTGCACAAAAATAAGCCTAGGGAGGACGAAAATGACCTAAAGGTTCATCCAATGACACAAATGAACTTATTAGATGCACAAGAATGCTTAAAACCCTAATTGGACAAGAATAAGACTAGGGAGGACGAAAATGACCTAAATGTACATCCAATGACACAAACACACCTATTGGATGCACAAGATTGGTTAAAAACCCTAATTGGACAAGAATAAGCCTAGGGAGGATGAAAATGACTTAAATGTTCATCCAATGACACAAATGAACTTATTGGATGCACAAGATTGGTTAAAAACCGTAATTGGACAAGAATAAGCCTAGGGAGGACGTAAATGACATAAATGTTAATCCAATGACACAAATGAACTTATTGGATGCACAAGATTGGTTAAAAACCCTAATTGGACAAGAATAAGCCTAGGGAGGACGAAAATGACCTAAATGTACATCCAATGACACAAATGAATTTATTGGATGCACAAGATTGGTTAAAAACCCTAATTGGACAAGAATAAGCCTAGGGAGGACGAAAATGACCTAAATGTTCATCCAATGACACAAACACACCTATTGGATGCACAAGATTGGTTAAAAACCCTAATTGGACAAGAATAAGCCTAGGGAGGACGAAAATGACTTAAATGTTCATCCAATGACACAAATGAACTTATTGGATGCATAAGATTGGTTAAAAACCCTAATTGGACAAGAATAAGCTTAGGGTGGACGAAAATGACCTAATTGTTCATCCAATGACACAAATGAACTTATTGGATGCACAAGATTGGTTAAAAACCCTAATTGGACAAGAATAAGCCTAGGGAGGACGAAAATGACCTAAATGTTCATCCAATGACACAAACACACCTATTGGATGCACAAGATTGTTTAGAAACCTTAATTGGACAAGAATAAGCCTAGGGAGGACGAAAATGACCTAAATGTTAATCCAATGACACAAATGAACTTATTGGATGCACAAGATTGGTTAAAAACCCTAATTGGACAAGAATAAGCCTAGGGAGGACGAAAATGACCTAAATGTTCATCCAATGACACAAACACACCTATTGGATGCACAAGATTGGTTAAAAACCCTAATTGGAAAAGAATAAGCGTAGGGAGGACGAAAATGACCTAAATGTTCATCCAATGACACAAACACACCTATTGGATGCACAAGATTGGTTAAAAACCCTAATTGGACAAGAATAAGCCTAGGGAGGACGAAAATGACATAAATGTTAATCCAATGACACAAATGAAGTTATTGGATGCACAAGATTGCTTAAAACCCTAATTGGACAAGAATAAGCCTAGGGAGGACGAAAATGACCTAAATGTTCATCCAATGACACAAACACACCTATTGGATGCACAAGATTGGTTTAAAACCCTAATTGGACAACAATAAGCCTAGGGAGGACGAAAATGACCTAAATGTTCATCTAATGACACAGACACACCTATTGGATGCACAAGAGTGGTTAAAAACCCTAACTGGACATGAAAAAGCCTACGGAGGACGAAAATGACTTAAATCTTAATCGAATGATACAAATGAACTTATTGGATGCACAAGATTGCTTAAAACCCTAATTGGACAAGAATAAGCCTTGGGAGTACGAAAATGACCTAAATGTTCATCAAATGACACAAACACACCTATTGGATGCAAAAGATTGGTTAAAAACCCTAATTGGACAAGAATAAGCTAGGGAGGACGAAAATGACCTAAATGTTCATCCAATGACACAAACACACCTATTGGATCCACATGATTCGTTAGAAACCCTAATTGGACAAGAATAAGACTAGGGAGGATGAAAATGACCTAAATGTGCATCCAATGACACAAACACACACATTGATTGCACAAGAATGCTTAAAACCCTAATTGGACAAGAATAAGACTAGGGAGGACGAAAATGACCTAAATGTTCATCCAATGACACAAACACACCTATTGGATGCACAAGAATAAGCCTAGGGAGGACGAAAATGACCTAAATGTTCATCCAATGACACAAATGAACTTATTGGATGCACAAGATAGCTTAAAGACCCTAATTGGACAAGAATAAGCCTAGGGAGGATGAAAATGACCTAAATATATATCCAATGACACAAATGAAGTTATTGGATGCACAAGATTGGTTAAAAACCCTAATTGGACAACCATAAGCCTAGGGAGGATGAAAATGACCTAAATGTTCATCTAATGACACAAACACACCTATTGGATGAACAAGATTGGTTAAAAACCCTAATTGCACAAAAATAAGCCTAGGGAGGACGAAAATGACCTAAAGGTTCATCCAATGACACAAATGAACTTATTAGATGCACAAGAATGCTTAAAACCCTAATTGGACAAGAATAAGACTAGGGAGGACGAAAATGACCTAAAAGTACATCCAATGACACAAACACACCTATTGGATGCACAAGATTGGTTAAAAACCCTAATTGGACAAGAATAAGCCTAGGGAGGATGAAAATGACTTAAATGTTCATCCAATGACACAAATGAACTTATTGGATGCACAAGATTGGTTAAAAACCGTAATTGGACAAGAATAAGCCTAGGGAGGATGAAAATGACCTAAATGTTCATCCAATGACACAAACACACCTATTGGATGCACATGATTGGTTTAAAACCCTAATTGGACAACAATAAGCCTAGGGAGGATGAAAATGACCTAAATGTTCATCTAATGACACAAACACACCTATTGGATGCACAAGATTGGTTTAAAACCCTAATTGGACAACAATAAGCATAGGGAGGATGAAAATGACCCAAATGTTCATCTAATGACACAAACACACCTATTGGATGCACAAGATTGGTTAAAAACCGTAATTGGACAAGAATAAGCCTAGGGAAGACGAAAATGACATAAATGTTAATCCAATGACACAAATGAACTTATTGGATGCACAAGATTGGTTAAAAACCCTAATTGGACAAGAATAAGCCTAGGGAGGACGAAAATGACCTAAATGTTCATCCAATGACACAAACACACCTATTGGATGCACAAGATTGGTTAAAAACCCTAATTGGACAAGAATAAGCCTATGGAGGACGAAAATGACCTAAATGTTCATCTAATGACACAAACACACCTATTGGATGCACAAGATTGGTTAAAAACCCTAACTGGACATGAAAAAGCCTAGGGAGGACGAAAATGACTTAAATCTTAATCCAATGACACAAATGAACTTATTGGATGCACAAGATTGCTTAAAACCCTAATTGGACAAGAATAAGCCTTGGGAGTACGAAAATGACCTAAATGTTCATCAAATGACACAAACACACCTATTGGATGCACAAGATTGGTTAAAAACCCTAATTGGACAAGAATAAGCTAGGGAGGACGAAAATGACCTAAATGTTCATCCAATGACACAAACACACCTATTGGATGCACAAGATTCGTTAGAAACCCTAATTGGACAAGAATAAGCCTAGGGAGGACGAAAATGACTTAAATGTGCATCCAACGACACAAACACACACATTGGATGCACAAGAATGCTTAAAACCCTAATTGGACAAGAATAAGACTAGGGAGGACAAAGATGACCTAAATGTTCATCCAATGACACAAACACACCTATTGGATGCACATGATTCGTTAGAAACCCTAATTGGACAAGAATAAGACTAGGGAGGACGAAAATGACCTAAATGTGCATCCAATGACACAAACACACACATTGATTGCACAAGAATGCTTAAAACCCTAATTGGACAAGAAGAAGACTAGGGAGGACGAAAATGACCTGAATGTTCATCCAATGACACAAACACACCTATTGGATGCACAAGATTCGTTAGAAACCCTAATTGGACAAAAATAAGACAAGGGAGGACGAAAATGACCTAAATGTGCATCCAATGACACAAACACACACATTGATTGCACAAGAATGCTTAAAACCCTAATTGGACAAGAATAAGACTAGGGAGGATGAAAATGACCTAAATGTACATCCAATGACACAAATGAACTTATTGGATGCACAAGATTGGTTAAAAACCCTAATTGGACAAGAATAAGCCTAGGGAGGATGAAAATGACTTAAATGTTCATCCAATGACAAAAACACACCTATTGGATGCACAAGATTTGTTAAAAACCCTAATTGGACAAGAATAAGCCTAGCCAGGACGAAAATGACATAAATGTTAATCCAATGACACAAATGAAGTTATTGGATGCACAAGATTGGTTTAAAACCCTAATTGGACAACAATAAGCCTAGGGAGGACGAAAATGACCTAAATGTTCATCTAATGACACAAACACACCTATTGGATGCACAAGATTGGTTAAAAACCCTAACTGGACATGAAAAAGCCTAGGGAGGACGAAAATGACTTAAATCTTAATCGAATGACACAAATGAACTTATTGGATGCACAAGATTGCTTAAAACCCTAATTGGACAAGAATAAGCCTTGGGAGTACGAAAATGACCTAAATGTTCATCAAATGACACAAACACACCTATTGGATGCACAAGATTGGTTAAAAACCCTAATTGGACAAGAATAAGCTAGGGAGGACGAAAATGACCTAAATGTTCATCCAATGACACAAACACACCTATTGGATGCACAA